>VXBX01006277.1:166910-186357 GCA_013400415.1 Scytalopus superciliaris | reverse complement strand
ATATCATCTCTGCCCCTATTATGGGGACAATCAGGCTGGAGAGGGAGATTCTGCATTTCTATATTTGCTCCAGGAATTGATCCTCATTGCATATGATTCAGTTATTAATATACAGAACTATTGAATAAAAATAGCTAGAAGAGTTTGTCATCTTTCTCACATGGGTGTCATATCATTAGAATGCTTTGCTGCAAATTTAAGTCACATCAGCAAGAAGTCCACATATTGTTGCAGCAACCCCTTTGCATAAGCAGATCATTAGAATGACACTGTAATAAAATATTGATGTTATAGTTCATAGTCTCACATATTTTATGCTCTGAGGTTTTGGGCCATGTCAACAACTAGGGACTAACAGCAGTTCCATTTCCATTGAGATTCTATGCCTTTGTTTGTTTGTTTGTTTGTTTGTGGTTTTGTGTGTGTGCATGTGTATAGAAATAAAAGCCTGTCCATGGTACTACACACTGATAAAGTCATGTGTGTGATCACAATGACTTACATAGTTATCCCAGATTCATAATAATACTTCGTAGAGCCAGAAAGATTTATGGCTTATTACACTTCACTCTTATGAGCTAAATTTGACCAAAACATTTTTTCTAGTAAGGTAAATGTTCAATCTCAAGACAAGACATGGAGAGTTCACTACATATCTTGGTATGTCTTATGAGCAGCATTGCACTTTCATTATTCAAAGCATGTTTCTTAGTTTCAAATGTAATTTTTTCTGACTTCAGCTGCTAGAATTTTTTCTTGTTATGCCTTTTCCTCACAGACTGCTAAGATTTCAGAACCTGGCTTTTTCTCTTTGTAAGGGACATATGCCACATAATCTAGTCACCTTCTTCTCCACTGCTTCTTGGACCCACAAATCAAATTTTAAAAGTGTCATGCTTTAAGACTATTTCAAAATTTATAAAATATGACTGTTCTCTTTTTTAATTACATCTTCTGGGTTTTAGCATCTTTTTAGGAATGGATGCATTTGACAATGTGTGTACTGCTCTGATACTAGCTGTACTCATATGCAGTAGTAGTTGTTCTATTCTTGAACCCAAGTATTCTACTTTTATTTGAAATTATTTTAACTATCCTTTATTTTTCACAAAGTTTTATGCTGAGAGCACATGCTGAGTTATTTGGTCACAGCCTATATATCCTATGAATTGTTCCTCCTAGATGGGTTACAGAACATATGGCAATGTTAAAAACCACCTTAATCAGCTACTAAATGATCCATATGACTCCATATATATCAGCTCTTTTTCCCAATATTATTTATCTTTTCCCTATTTTTTATGCCACTTATTTACGTTTATGAGGACTTATTTCGTACTTTTTGTTATTTCTGATTATTGAAAATACTGTGTAACAAGAAGTCTTTTTTCAATCCAAATAAAACTTAAATACACAGAGTCTCCCTGAGTGCAAATCCCTGTTAACATGTTGTTTTCTCTGTCAGCCTGCCCAATAACCTTTTGGTACTGTATGATTCAGGTTTGTGGCTGTTTTGGTTTTGGATCAGAATGCTACATAGTACTAAGCTGGACTGAAATATAAAGTGGAATAGTGCCAAATGGTTTCAACAGCATGGATGGCTTGGCCAAGGTAGACCTTTATTGCTGCAAATGAACAGAATGGCTTTCAATTTAGCTGCAGTGAAAAGGAAGAGCTAAGTGTGATGCTGGATAGACAGAGTTATTCCTATGCAGGCTTAACTGCTACTGTCTTGTTCCATTAAAGCATGCAAGATAGACTTTCTCTTTGTCTGTCTATTATGAAAATAACATTCAGTAGAAAATGGTGAATGTACAGCTGGTAATAAACACAAGCTTCTGTGACGTTTACAGTTACAAGGCCTGTGCTGTGTTAGCATAGGACTAGTATTCCTTTGCCAAAATTATTTTGGAAAGCCAAGAGAATCATTCAAAATGAAGAAATGCAGCAACATTTGTATCCAATTTACTACTATTTTTGCAGAGCCAAGATGTAATGCATTGAGTCCATGCATAAATTATGTAACAGAAAATAATTCTACACATTAATGACCACTAAACCAACAATTCCTTAAACTTAATTTTATGTATTCCCTTTTCATTACTTTGGTTAGTTCTAGAACAACTAGAAGGCCTTGTACTTAGAATCCAGGCTGCCAAACATAAAATGCAAATAGTCACAGTAAATTTCACATTAAAAGAATTTCAGTATGATATTTTTCTTTAAAATATGTAGATGATTTTTCAATATATTCTAGACCTATCCCAGAACCCTGAAGAGTGAGTTAGCATACTGAGAACATTAAACTGAATAGAAAAATTAAACAGAGACCAACATCTCTGTTTAGCAAATAGACAAAGGAACATTATTACAACTATCCCAGAATACTCATTAAATGATTAGGAATAGCTAGAAGCATACTTACTAGTCCTACTCTTTGTTTTTCCACAAAAGTAGCAAAGTATGTGGACCTGGAATTGCATCTCTTCACAGCAACACAGTGCAGCAAGTACAGCACCTTGTTATCCTTGGGGATTAGGGAACTACTGCTTCTGTTTATAAAATGCAGCTCTGAAGTCAAACCAAATATTTTAGTGGAAGCATTCAAATGCTAAAACTCACAGTCATCAAATACTAAATTTTTACAGAATGTTCTCTATAAATGTGTCTACAATTGTAATAGGACAAATAGGAGTTTTAAGTTTATTCTGTGTCCACAGATAGTGAAAAGAGCATATATGAGCTGTTTCAGAGTGGCCATTTTTAATGCCATATGGAAACAATGCAGAATTTAAGGACTGTGTCTTTTCTCCATTTTGCATAACATTTAAGAGAATATAATAATTCATTCAAAGCTATATACTTGTTTATGCAAAACAAAGCATACTGAAAAAAATTTTAAAGCACTGGGCTTTGTGCCACAATATGAAAGGTCTGTCATATAGAATATTTTGCCCCCCTGTTTGTAGGGAGTGATTAGTGATTCTTCACGCAGTCTAAGCAGTTGAGAGAGTTGCACATTGAAGGTCATAAAGAAAAGGGTGCAGACATGATGACAGATAATTAGACAGGCTGAAAGAACAAATGTCCATCTACATATCCATCCAAAATTCAACAGTGGAAATAAAACCAACCAAAATATGAAGCTTTATGATAGGAAGTGTTAGAGTCACAATTTTTGCCCTTATGTGCTAAAAAAGTTCTGATGCCTTGTGATTACACACCACAGCCAGGTGTAGAATGGCATCAGATCAGTAATTTAATAAAGCAGTAAAAACTCACCGACAGTAGTAGTTACCTTCTGACCGTTGCTCTCAATTACAGCTCTAACTATCAATTTAAATGACAGCTACTAATGTGTCATTTAAAGCTAACAGCTTAGCCAGTGTTTCTCAATTATTCAGAGATTAATTTTCCCCAAAGGTGCTATGGATAAGGGAAAAAAATTATCTTTGGGTACATTACCAGTACTATTGAAAGCATAATCATACGGGAGAACTCTGAGAACAAAAGCTTGGTGGTTTTTATTATGTCAGTAAGATGGTAAGTATTGATTATCTCATTGTACTTGTACACTTAAAACAACTACAGGAAAAGGAGGTACACAAGATAAAAGTAAACAAATATCTGTGTCATTGTGTTAGGAGAAACATCCTTAAATCCCACTGTATCCAGAAGTAAATGTGTACACAGAGATTTTGTATAAATTCAAGAGTAAAAATTATTTATTGTTATTGTTATTATTGTTATTATTATTATTAAGCATATTTAATTATATGTATAGGTTCTACCATTTCCTGGCAAATTACAGCTTCCTTAGTGTTGGCCAGAAAAAGAAAATATAAGACAACAATTTTTATACACTTTTTTATAGTCTTCAATAATGATGGATATATTTCCAGATTATATATTTATGAACTGATTAACTTAAAACTGTAATTGCCTGTCATTTCATAGTAGAACTGATATAAAAGTTAGAATTGAACAAAGTTTTAATAAAGTAAAATTCTTTTAGGTTATGCACAAGTTTTCCAGGTAAATTAACAAGTTTTAGGAATATGTCAACAAATGTAGGCGCAGGATTTTACATTCCTGTCTGTTTAGCAAAAAGAATTACACAGATCTCAGTAAACTTTACACATGCTTGTTTTTAGAAAAAGGAAAGAGCTTTAAATTGTGGAAATAATGGATCGTCTTGCAATTTACTCACAGTAATTGATATCTGGAGATCTATACATTAGATAAAAAATCAGTTGCCTTTTTGCTTATCATAGTAGATTAGTGCCAGTTTGTCTTGCATTAAATTAGAGTACAATATTTTTTCTCTTTGATCATTGGAGTGGCTCTGGGGTAGCCCTCAACATCTGCTGGCTCAGTGCTACAATACCTAATTTCTGTCTGGTGAGACTCAGAACTCCAAAAGCAGATAATTAACTGCAGTAGGATTTGGGATCATGGTTCAAGATATGTCTCATCTGTCACATTGGCTGTACAACTAGAGTTCCATTTCTGTTCATTCCTTGAGCAAACACTGTTTCTGAAGATAAGCAGCATTTATATCACATCTAAGTACATTTCGGACTCACCCATTAAATATGAGGTCAGGACACAATTTGTGCTACCAGGCAAACATAGGATACTCTTATCTCTTGTAGTCTTTTTAGAAACATCATGAAACAAGAGTCTAATTTACTATTAAATCTATGTTTTCCAACAGATCCTCCTATTCCTCAGCCTTGCTTGTCAATCCAGCCCAGGCCTTAAAATTAGTTTTATTTGGTGCATATTAACACAGAAGAAATGCTAAGTTAAAAAAAGGACTATCTTATGTCTACATAGACTTCAGCAAGGGTTTCAAGATCCTTATGGAGAGCTGATGAAATGCGAGTTAGAAGAGAGAAAGACGGGGTGATTGAAAACTGTGTGACCAGCCACTCCCCAGGTCAGCATTGGGTTCCATCTCATTTAACACCTTCATTGAGGATCTGGCTTACGGGACAGAGCATACCATCAGCAAGTTTACAGATAGCACCTAAATGTCAGGAGTGGCTGATGTACCAGAGGGTCATGTTGCCATCCAGGGGGATCTCCAAGGTCTGGAGAAATGGTTTGACAAGAATGTCATGAAGTTCAACAAGGTCAGGTGCAAAGTCCTGAATCTCAGAAGGAAGAAGTCCATGTAACAGTATATACTGGGAGCAGAGCAGCTGGAAAGCAACTTGGCAGAAAAAGGCCTGGGCATCTTGGTGGATACTAAGTTAACCGTTAGCCAGCATTGTGTCCATACGGCAAAGAAGACTAAAGGTATTCTCACCTGCTTCAGGAGTGTTGACAGCACATTGAGGGAGGGGATCCCTTCCCTTTACTCAGCCCTGGTGAGACCATACCTAAAGTATCATGTTCAGTTTTGGACCTTCCAGTTTCAGGGTGATTTGGAGACAATGAAGAGCCACGAGGATGATTAGGGGACTGCTCCTGTCTGACCTCAGCCTAATATTGATTCTGATTCTATGATTCCTTTTTTACATGCAAAAATCATTCGGAAATTAATGAATAGGAAACCATGATGGCACATATCTTTCATCTATTGCATTTCTAAGCAATTTTTGCTTTCCCAATCTGAAAAAAAAAAGCAAAGAGAGAGGGGAGGGAAGGGGAGGTGAGGGAGGAGAGGAGACACAAAAGAAAAGGTAATAGATTAGAAGAGAGAAAGTAAGAGAAAAGGAAATAATAGAATTTACAGTAATTCCTACATTTCAACAATTTATTTCTAAGTTATCACTTGCCTTTTGCAGAAATGCAGGGCTTCCCCTGAGATCTGGATGTTTTCTTTGGAAAGTTTATGGTAATTAGTTTGGTTTTGGAGAAAAGGTCCCCAGACTACAAGATTCCATTTCAGTTTTGTATATGTATTTTTCCATATTTACGTTTTGCAGTCTAACTGAAGTAATAGCTTTCTCATCCTCTTATAAAAAGAAATGTTTACAAACATTGCAATTTTTGTTTGAGTTCAGAAGAAGAGTCAGAAATCTAATTTAATTAAAGAGCATGTCTTTAATGATGTTTTGCCTTGACAATAGAAATTATTCTTTAAAATTGAAAGATAAATATGCTTTCTCATAACTTTGGGAGGAGAAAGCAGTAGAATTCACATACCGTCCCCTAAACATTCCACCTAATTTGCCCAGGACTAGACTGTTCTGTTCAGGAAGAGCAATGATGCCATCTTTTGCAATCCAGCATTGGTCAAGACTTTTTAAAACACAGCTGTATGTCCCATAAGTAATACTTAAGGTTTGATCTAAAAAGAGAATGGCATTGAATTTTCTTTTTTATTTTTTTTTTTTCCTTTTTTTAACTAGTTAGTGTCTGTCTTCAGTCATCTTCTCACATGGTAGATCTACTACAGCAGCTTATGACTTTGGAGGGTATGCTTTGTCTATTCTGCCAGTCAGGATAAAAGCAGCAGTGAGAGAAATGAATAAGAAGAGTAAATTGAAAGTTTCTATTTATCTTTCTCACAAATTTTTTCATGATGTTTTCCTTCTAATGAGTGCAAATTCACAAGGCACAGATTACTTTGACTTTGCCCACCACAGAATTCACCCTCAAGTATTTTCCACTGTGGATTTTGCATAAGATAGAAACACAATTTTTGTAGTTGGTTCATTTGCATTTGTTCTTTACCTGAGAGAATGGAAGTCCTAATAGTCTCAATGACTGAACCTGCATAGAAAAATACAAAATGCTGGTATATAAATATCATCATTCTGGGATTACTTCAGTGACTGAACTTGACAGGAAATTTGAATACTTCAGTCCTTGTATCACAAGAACCTAAAATCTCAGCCTGAAATCTCAGGACTGGTAGCATATTCCAAAATTATTTGCTTTATTAGGGCACTTCCAAGTAGATACAGAACAGGGGAGACTAAAACATTCTGAATCAATGAATGAATGTGTGAATGAATGAATGAGAACTCAATCACTTCACTTGTGCATCACCCTTACATAATAAATGACATAATGCATGGAAAACTTGCTTTAAAGTACAGTTTAACAACATAAGGATGAAATCAAATTATTTTTGAACATTTAAATGTTAGTTGTCTAAATCTAAATTAGTCACTGTACAGATATTCCTACAGTCAATACAGGTAAAGAGTTCATACGACCTGTCTCGTACTTCAGTCTTTGAAGGAAGCGTTTTGCCCTCTAATGGTGTTTATCTTCCTTGTGTGGTCCTGGAGGTTACTAATTCCTGAAGATGACAGTGATCTGCGTTGACTATTTAAGTTTAAAAAAATAATTTTCACATGTCTAAATTAGTTCAGATTAATCTAGCTGCAAACAGCATTTAAGAAAAAACATTTAACGTTATAGTATCTAAAGCCTAATACTCTTTATTTTCTGGGGGTTTTTTGTTTGTTCTTTTTTTAAGGGCTCTACTTTTATCTACACATTTCAACAGTAAGCATTTTTATATCACTTGAAGTTATGTAAGAAATTTCAAAGAACTTTACAGAGAGCTGTGAGTTACAGAAATTTGCTTTTAAATGACTTCTTATATTTTGTATTACTTACAAACACAGTATAAACAGTTTCTCTTCAATAAAAATTAAGTTGCATTGAAAGTTCGACATATGAGCACAAATAGAATTGTAAATTTGTAAAAATAGAAGGCACAGCAAAATCTTGTCCTTTGTCACATACTATCTGGAAAAATTAATTCTCTGGTTTCCCAGTATTTGCTTTGGGATGTCTGACCAATATCCAGAACTCAATTTGATCAGTCCATTTTGTGCTGCACCTAATTAACAAAAAAGATCTCCTTCCAATACAAAAAAAGAGATGAAGGTAGTGCTTTTATGAAGCACTGGCAGAACTA
The DNA here is from genome assembly GCA_013400415.1 of Scytalopus superciliaris. Lineage (NCBI taxonomy): Eukaryota > Metazoa > Chordata > Aves > Passeriformes > Rhinocryptidae > Scytalopus > Scytalopus superciliaris. The sequence continues at coordinate 178,469 of VXBX01006277.1, read as the reverse complement.
TTTTACATGTACCAGAGTATAATCTTGTCCAATGAAATGGTGCTTAACTAAAAACTATAAAATGAAACAGAAAGTTAACCAAGGTTCCTATCCAAGATTAGTGGGAAATTTTTTAGACATGGGTCATTAATGTAAACTACCTGAGAAGCATTACAGGGACATTGCAAGGTTGACCCTTCTTTCTCTCCAAACGGTATTTTATGTTTTTAAAATACACCCCAATAAAACAGAACATTTCTTTTCAGATTTGGACTGTCAAAATGTGAGCTGCTTAACCTTGATTATGTTCCTTTAGAGCTCTTCTTAATACTTTTTTGAAGCCTAAGTCCAGTGTATATATGTGACTTACTCAATAATACTTATAACTTAGCTGATTCCTATTTAAGTGGTACTAGACATTATTAGAATCAGTGCTGGTACAGACTAAAATAGTTCTGAAACAGTAATAATGAGGGGCTGGAAGGAAATTGCATACTCTAGAAAAAACTGTTGAAAATTGAAATATATTGCTTAACTTTTCTCTGCATAGTGGATGATATTATTAAAATCAGACTTTTAAAAAAGATTTTAACTCCTCAGATAGGAGAATAAAAAGGCATGTTTTAAACCTCATACAGACCTGCCTTGAAACCAGCTTGAAAAGATATGGTTCTGTAACCACCTTTCTGCACATGACAGGAACTAAACTCAAAGTGTGCTTCAGGCTTTAAAGAAATAGACAATTTAGTAACCAGTCGAATGTTAAATGCAGAATTCCTTCTTGAAGGGAAAACACGTAACAGAGATACCACTATGTAGCAAAACCCATGAAATGCTTCATTTAAGCCTTGTAAGCATGAAAAGTAAACCTTGCATTTCTCATAATACCAAAAGTATTGTGTGCTATTTTGTTTTTTCTTTCTCCTCCTCATTCAAATCCTAAGTGCTAATTATGCATTGGGACAGTGAATAAATGCTTCTGGATCTTCCAGATAGGGAACGTATATGCTCCATTCACAGACTTAAAGACACAAATCTGTATCATGTCATTAAGTATTTGGATCTGTGATTCAGCTGGAGGAGTATGAAAAAAAAAATCAGTCAGACAAGAGAGGAGCCCCAAAGAGGAGATACAAGGACTCCCTCAAACAACACCTCAGCCTTGGCCATATTGACCACCATCAATGGTCCGCTCTGGCCTCCAATCGGGAGGCATGGAGGCACACCATCCATAACGCTGCTGCTTCCTTTGAGAGCGCACGCAGGATCAGTCTGGAAGAAAAAGACAGCACAGAAAGAACCGTGCCTCGCCAATACAGCCTGTGGAGACTTTCCACTGTGCCTTTTGCGACTGGACTTGCCTATCGCGCATTGGCCTTTTTAGCCACCAGCGCGCTTGTAGCAAGCGTGGGGAGAGCCCTTCTCAAATGTTCGTTTGTGAAGCCCAGCCATGATGATGATGATGATGATGACACAGCAGCAAAAGGCTCTAATTATTAATGCAAGTAAGTGATTAGAATAAATTATGGCTTCAGGTACCCTTATTTTAGATTCAAAACAAAGAAATTGTGGACTTTCAAGTAGGCATAGTTCAACAATAAAAATAATCCTATATTCATACTCTTTTTAAAGGTGGGTGAGAACTGCCATGCTCTGCAGATGTTTATTAGCAGACAAATCTGCTAAACCTGGGAATCAGAATTCAAGGAGGATAGAAAGCTCAGGGGAACTTTCACACACTAAAACCAGCAGCCATCCACAGCCTACCGCATTGTGGAACAGGTCTGCACAGTCTATTGCGAGCACAGCCACACTTTCTGCCACTTAATGCTGCCTAACCATACTGAAAACTGTCACAGTTCTCACATGACTTAAGCCTAACAGGTCATCATTCCTACTATAGATTCTAAAAGCCACTGAGAAAAGTTGAAATCTAACAATATGGAATCAATTTGAATAATGCAATAATGCAATTTTTATTTTCCCTTCATATCTTACTCAAAGTATTCCAAAAGGAGGGAGAAAAACCCAAATTATAAGTAAATTTAAGTGCACCAAGGGAGTTGACTTTCTTTGTTAACTTTGCAGTTGAATTTGTTTCTTCATATTGTTTTGAAAGGCAATAGTAAATCTCTGTCAATTGCCTGTATTCTCTTGAGTAATATCAAATACAGTATTTAAATGCTCATCTTAAAAGAAGTTTCAGTGCAGCTAACCAGTATTTCCTAATATTTACACATAATTTGCAAACTAAAATCCTAGGCCAATATCATACTATATTTTTCTTTTGTTAAGCGCTTTTGGGAATGGGAATCAAAGTGCATATCAAAAAAAGTAACAAAGTGAGTGACTATAGAATTGTTTCAGGAAAACCCCTTAATGACTATTCCAATAATTTTTGCTCAATCTTCCTGATTCTCTTCTAGGAAGTTCAAATGTTACATAGAGGAGGAAGTTTATACAGTTATTTGAAAATTTATTCTTTCATCCTTGATGTAAACAAAATGTATTTTCCATTTTCTGTAAAAGGGCTGCATCAAATTTTGTCTGAGAAGGATTTTTTTTTTTAATTGTAAAGTTAAAAGAAGTAAATTGAATTATAGCTCTATAGTGATGTTTGAATATTAATGATATGCCAAAAAATATATATAACAATATTGTTAACCTTTGCTGGCAGCAGACATTGGACAATAAGTTACAGCCTTCTGAATTTGTTTTTTAAGGATGATGGTATGTCTTCAGAAGGAGTGCTTTTAAAGTGTATGGAATTTTCTCTAAAGGTTAATCTAGAAAAGTAAAAGAAAATATTTTTAAAATATTGAATTAATTATTAATGATTTTTTTATATTTCAAGTCAGAGTCTCTGCAGTTTGTTAGTAGAAGGAATTGATGAGGTTACATGGGATAATTCATCAGAACTAATGATTTTTTTGGAGGGATCAAAACTGACAAACTTCTCTGCCAAGCCACTGATGGGCTAAGGTTTCTGTGTGTATTATATGTTAATTATACTTATTTTTCCTCTTTCTTTTTTTTTCAGATTTGAGGCGCCCAGACCAAATGCAGTTGCAGGGGATGCCAAATGTTATCATATTTTCTTGAAATTTTGGTACAGAAGATAATTCACACCATTATTCACATCCATTTCTTGCCAAGTTTTTACCAATTAGAATTTAGATTGCAGCAGTAGTGAGATTGCTGCGTGCACTCCCTGACACCCTGATGATTTAGGATTTCACCATTTCATGGTCACTGCAGTCCAGGCTACCCTTAGCCCTTCCATTTCCCCCAGCCTCTCCTTGCTGGTGAGAACAAGGTCAAGCATAGGGCCTCTCCCCAGTGGCTCTATTACTTGGAGGAGGAAGTTATCCTGAAGGCACTCCAGGAACCTCCTGGATTACTTCTGCCCTGCTGTGTTGTCGTTCCAGCAGCTATAAGGGGATTGAAGTACTCCATGAGGCCCAGGTCTTGTGAATGTGAGACCACCATCTATAGAGTGCCTCATCTGCCTGGTCTTTCTGGTTGGACAAACTGTAGCAGACCTCCAAAAATTCAATTTACAATAAATTTTACTAATTAAGTTTACAATATTTGTCCAGGGAATTACACTGTGTGTTGAACTGAGATAGAAACATAGAACCACAGAATCACAAAATCTGCTGAGTTGAAAGGGACCCAGGAGGATCAGAGTTCAGCTCCTGGCCCTGCACAGGACCAAGAGTCAGACCATGTGTCTGAGAGTGTCCAAATGCCTCTTGAATTCGGGTCTTGGTGCTGTAAATAATTCCAGCCCCCAACTGCCCTCTGGTTGAGAAACCTTTTCCTGATATCCAGCCTAAACCTCCCCTGACTCAGCTTCCCTCTGTTTCCTCAAGTCCTGTCACCACTCACAAGAATGAAGAGAACACTACCTGCCCCTCCACTTCCCTTCCTGAGAAGGTTGTAGCCTGCAATGAGGGCTCTCCTCAGTCTTCTCTTCTCCAGGGTGAACAAGCCAAGCGACCCCAGCCACTTCTCACACGGCTTCCCCTCCAGGTCTTTCACCATCTTTGTTGCCCTCCTTTGGACACTCTCTAATAGCTTAAAATCTTTCCTACACTGTGGTGCCCAAAACTGCACAGTATTCAAGGTGAGGCCACATCAATGCAGAGCAGAGCAGGACAATCTCCTCCCTTGCCTGGCTGGCGATGCTGTGCCTGATGCCCCCCAGAGCACACTTTTTTGCTAGACACCAGGTTGGTATGTATTTTTCTAAACAAAAAGTATTGTAAAGACACTATATATAAAAGTTTTCTATTTTTGATGTTTGTTTGGGGTTTTTTTTTCGTTTAAAAGGTTGTTCTAGTCTCTAGAGATACTTTACTTGAAGAAACAAAAACTATCTTCCTTGTAACTCATGGGTTGGATTCTCTGAAAGACACATGCATTACTTTTCCAAAAATTGATAAAATAACTCTGATTAAATATATATTTTTTTTAACTTAACATACTTACAGTAAAAATCTTGCACAATAAGCAAATGCCTTTGCAAAGGCTGAAAGATCACTTGGGATGCGAACATCTCAATTCTTGAGGGAAACAACCAACACAAGAAAGGCATTGCAATGTTGACATTCAGATCCCATGAACAGGAAAAGTAAGATTTTATAGAACTCTTTAATTTTTTTTTTTACTTACCTGGTCTTTTAAATGAAATGTTCATATGTGTAAAACTTCTTATAGCACTTTGTTTTTTCAACCATTGTAATTTCTAATAATGTATTTTTCCAACCTGTGAAAGGGTTGTAACTGTGTTCTTTCATTTTATCAGAATTATAATTTCCTGTGCAATCAGTGGATTTTAGAAATATCTTTTGGATTCTGAACCTTTCCAATGAAGTCCTAATGCACAAGAATGAGTATTAAGAATGAGTTAAACTGAGGATACAGATTTTGTGACACGTTTTTGTGTAGAACATCTATGTTCACCAATGAGACACACAAGGAGAGAATTTTTAAATGTATATGTATGTTCAGGAATACATTCAGTGCAGGTAGCTCAGTCCCAGCTCAGCTAGAGCCAGTGTGACTGCCAGAGTGGGTCCTTGATGGTCAGACAGAGAAGTTTCTTTAACATATTGTCACACCGAGTGTCACATGCACAGTAACAGCTAAAAGTTAAGTGCCAGACTTCATGAACGATTCTTCTTAGTGTTGACTCTACTTCAGTGCTCTGAACAACAAATGGAGCATATTAACTGCACAAAGTTTTTACAGTATCTCACAAAGTAACTGAGGGACAGATGGATGGCATTGAGGTTCCTTAAGGTAAGGCAGACCTTGAGCAAACAACTTCATCTATATTGTTTTGAATCCCAGGCCTCATGGTGCAAACATAAGCATATACCAGATCATAGTGGTCTCATCTGTGTTTCATGGCAGGTGGAACAGTCCTGCATCAAACCTTGTATCTCTATATTCTGGGGCTTTCAGTGTATACATCATGTTCACCAGCTGAATCTCAGCCCCAAGTTTCAGTTGTTCCTGACTTAAGGTTTAAATTCAGTGTAACACGAATACAGGACTCTGGGTCAATTTTGCTAAGGAAGTTGGTATGAAGAAATAATTACATGAGCTAAAACAATGTAAGATAAGAAAAACGGGAAACAAAGTATAATTGTTGAGACGGGGATAAAACAAGATGCAAGACGAAAAATACTGACAAGAGACAGCATAAAAAACTAATCCAAAAAAGCCTCCAAAAGAGATCATCAAGATGCAAGGGAGATCAACATTTCCCCATCTGACTTTCAGTTGCTTGAGTTGGTTATTGAGTGTTTTTGTGGGGATTAGACTTCAGTATCTACTATGTCAACCTGTCAATAAATACCCGTCTTTCAGGGTTCCTCTGTAAACATTAAAGGACACTGGAACAGAAATGACCTAAAGAAGAAGGGCTGCATGTCATTCTGCCTAATGGATAGCATGTGAACCTGTTAGCACTGTTAAAATACCTGATATGTGCTAGGAAATTCTATTCAACCCCTGTAAAAATATGCAGGCTATTATTTATACTGCCCCTTCTAATGCTTCTGTTCATGCTGCCACTTCTGTTGTGCTTCTCATGCACGTGACTGGGAAACCATGACGGTACCTGAGGGTCATTACTGTGTTATCCTCACCCTTTGAGATGAATCAAAGTTAGCCATCCTGGAAAAGGTTTAAATCTTCTGGATATGGGAGGCATTGGCCGGAGCATCCAAAACTGCCAAGGAGTTGTTCATTATTTTCTCGAGCTTTTCAACACACTACTTTTACAAACCAGCCATTTAAGGACCCTCAGAACTTTCAGTCATAGAGAGATTTCTTATTAGAAGGAACCTACTTGGTTTTCTTCAGAAGTCTACTGGCAAACTTGCATTTATAACTTTACACAAAACAGAGAGCAAACCATCTGGACAGTGTCCATTTTTTATTGCACTTTTGGTACTGACAGTGCAATCTTTTCTTCCACTTTTTTTTAACTGATCTAACTCCGATGTTACTACTGAAGTACTGGGCTGAATAAACAGAAAATCTCTTCTTACTGTGTTTTTTCAGTAAAGGGCATAATGAGTTCTATCCTTAGTGGTGAACTTAGTGTTCTAAGTAGAATGACAAGATAGGGCCATATAGAGGACTTAGACACTAATTAGTGATAGTTAATCACTATCAGCAAGAGACCAGACAAGATTTCATAGCAGCCTTCTTAAAATAATTGGTCAATAACTAAACTCTTTTGGCAGAAAATTGAAAATTACCAGTTTTTATAAATTTCTAAAAATGCATTTCTATGGACTCAACTAATCATCTTCTGCAATATGTTAAAAAAATCCTGGTTTTACCATGGACCTTTTACTTGGGTGTTATTTTTACCACTATGGAGTTTATTTTGATGGCACTTGTGCTGCAGTTAAGGATTAGGATCTTATAACACAAGGTATCTCACTCCTGTGAGCTTCCACTGTAAGTACAGAGTAATTGCAACAAAATTATGGTTAAATCATACAAAAAGTTGAAAGAAACCTTACCTGACAGAATTGATTAGGTACTGCAGAAGTCTATAATTACATACATACATAAGTATGCTCAAATACTCTCCACAATTGCACAACCTCATTGTTTGATTTTTATAGTGATGACAGCAAAAAGGAAACTTAAGAAAGCAGGAGAAAAAAAAAATCTTTAATAATTAATTAGTTACCTGCACACTGGCTATGTGGAAAGAAAGTATCCAAACAAGAATTACTAACAATATACAGGAGATAAATTTACTATAAAGGGAAGTCAAGTCTTATTCTGTTGAGAGTAATGGCAAAAACTCCTATTGTTCTCCATGGGAGCAAAATTTAGCCTACAGCTTATATGACATTCATTAAAATATTCATAAATTGTAATATAAGGTTTAATAGAAATATCTTTCATATTTCATTAATATGTCAAGGTGAAAACTAATGGCCTATAGCTATCATGAGTTTAAGAGCAGCTTTTTTGCTCATGTTTGACATTTCTCTCCTTGACCCCTTTACACTTTCTAGGTCATGTAGAACACTCACATTATTTAATTTGCTCCCCCTGTCAAAAAACTCTGGAAATACAACTGAATGGAGGAAGTGAAAAGATGTGTTCTAGGTTTTGTGGGACTGAAACAAGCAAATGTCACTGCTTTAGAAATCCTCCTTATGCAGTAGTTTGTGCCAGCAGCAATAATTTAACCATTCATAATGATTGCATCAAGTTGCACATGGCCAGCAGCACTCAGTACAGCACTGTGACCTGCAGGAAACCATTCCATTTATGAAAGGTCAGACATTCTTTGCCTTAAGCTTTTGAAATGAAGCAGAGAAAACAATTTCAGGGCTATTTACTACCCAGTTCTCTGACAGCATTTGTCCTAGCTTCCTGTAAGAGATATTTGCTTTTATAGTTACAATCCCTTGAGTAAATATGATGCTTGTGGCTACAAAAACCAAAACCAACCAACCAAACAAACAAAAACCCCAAATACCCCACCATAACAAAACGAACTAAAAAAAAAAAAGCTTTTATCTTCTTTCTACATTCATAAAGTGTGCCTGGCAATGATGGGATTTTGTTTTGTTTTTTGAGTTAATGGCCAATGTCCTTTCTATATATTTTACCTACTAAGATAATAATTCAGATGACCCAAGAATAATGTTAGAAATGTAGAAAAAGATTTCTAATGTTTTTGCTACTGATGCAAGTATGACCACGCTCAAAATCAAACAAAAACTTCTTTGTTGCCAAGTTCCAGTTTTATGCTGCATTTCAAATCATCTTCTATGCTGCTGACTTTGGGGGAATATTTGGAAAAGAGATATAAACTCCCTTCAGTACTCTCTAAACACAAAGGTACATACATGGCCAATATAATGTTTAAATAGACAACTGAATCCAGAAAGAATCCTAACTTTTCAGGGAAATTAACAAAATCTACCAAGAAAACCCTGACTCACTAAATAAAATAACCCCAAAGTCTTATTCATATTCCTGTGCATTTTATTACAAGATAAAATTGCAAAATATCTATGGTGAACCTAAAGACTATCAAGCCATTTTAGTGTTTCAGAAAACCATGGCACAACAGAACACTACTGGCGCAAAACTTTGCCAACAGCAAAGGGAGGCATGGAATGACAAGAAGAGTGTATGCCATAAAATAGTAAATTAACAAGAAACACTGGCAAAATTTGCACTAATATTGCCCACAATATTCTATATCCCAGAAGTATCAGTCACTTGCACAGATGTTCTGATTCTTCCCTCAAAGCTGAAAAAACTTCAACAGGATCCAATAACATTTTGTTTTCCAACATTTCCCTTGTTGTTCCTACTGCGTCTTTTTGAAAGCATTCCTAAAGCACCATCAGGGTTATGACTCCATAAATCTGCAAGAAAGAATTACAGTGAAATAACAGTCATCTGCTTCTAAATTAAAACTCTATCATAACACTGGGGGCTGATTTCTGTAAACTTGTTAAAGCCTACAAGTAACATATTAAAAGGAGGAAAAAATCTTTCCACAACATGACATGTCATAATTATGTTGTTAGTAAAAGTCTTCAGTTGTAATCATGAGAGAAAAATCAAGAATAAAGAAGTTTGAAATAAGCTGGTTATTTGTAGTTTGCAGCTACGTTCACAGTACTTGAGAATGTTACTGAAACTAAAGCTAACAACTGTTTCTAACAATTAGTGCAAAACAATTGCCTTGTGTATTACTGAGATACCCTCTGGCTAAGGATGCAAATTATGAAGAAAACAGAATGAATGAATAGATCTCCATATGTGCCCTTAAAAGAACTGAGCAGTAAACGTGGAAAGAACCACAGGCGAGTAGATTTCAAGGCACTCACTAGTAACTGTTCCCCTTTTCTGCTGCCTTGATGCAGTGGTGGTGTATAATATTGTTCTATGCTGAATAAACTCTAAAACTGGTACATTTCTGATGTTCCTAGTTCAACATTCGTACGTGCAATTATTCGATTTCTTCATGCCAGAATTTTCTAATAGAAATCTGTTTCATTCAGGAGCTCCCAATAATTTCTGTTAAAAAAGTTATTCAGAGCTTTAAATATCATCTAGACTACGGTTTGCCTACCCATCCAAGATAGCCATGAATACTACATTGTTTTATTCTTATTCACTATAACATGTGTGTGTGGATTTTCTTCACTGGATTATCAACTTCTCTAGCTCCCATTAGGTTTTTATGGTAAAAGTGAATGAATCAACCCTTTCCCCTGAGCTCACCTTGGGCTCAGAGGTTTAATTAATTCTGCCTCAAAAGGAGAAGTAACTTCAAAGAAAAGATACTGATAGGACACTGAAATTTGACTCTACAGGAATTAGTATTGTACAGAATATTCCTCTGAATTCTTTTCATTATTAGTCAATTTCATCGTTGTTTCATGACTACTGATATTCTTTTCCAGTATTATTCTATTTCATGATCTAGCAGTCTGAATGCATGTCACAATGGTCTGTGTCACTTTGAGTGCTGATATTGCCTTTGTTTGTGCAAAAGCCATCCGACTAAGGCTAATGTAGACTTGAAGTTGCTCACTGTGAGATAACCTGTTCAGAATTGCCTAAAAAATCATAATTGACTGGAATTCTCTCTTTCTCATACTGACAATTCAATGTGATTGTGTTGCCATTTTAGTCCCACAGAAAAGTAAAGTTCAAACTATTTTGTTTTGTTTTAACAACAAACTATTTTAATTTTAACAACTTTTGAGACACCTCTTCCTCTTAATTTGTGGTATCATATGGATTATGTCTAGATTTACTAACTAAAATAGCCTCAGACAAATGATAGGAACACTGTCCATTTCCTCTTTGAGGTTTATCAATAGCATCTTTTGGACTTAAACATTGAAGACAAACAAGATCATTCTTATTGTTGGAGAATATGGGAGCTCCACATGCATAATAACAGAAGTACATTTTCATAGAATTATAGAATGGTTTGTGTTGGAAAGGATCTTTAAGGGTCATCTAGTCCAACCCTTCTGCCATGAGCAGGGACACCTTCAACTAGATGAAGTTGCTCAGAGTTCCATCGAGCCTGACCTTGAATGTTTACAGTGATGGGACATCCACCATCTCTCTGGGCAACCTCCTGCAGTGTTTCACTATCCTATTGTAAAACATGTCCTCCTTTCATGTAGTCTAAATCCACCCACTTCTAGTTTAAACCCATTACCCCTTTCCTATCACCATACTAAAATGTTTATCTCCAGCCTTCTTATAAGCCTCATTTAAGTACTGAAAGGCCACAAGGAGGCCTTCATGAATCCTTCTCTTCTCCAGGCTGTACAACCCCAACTCTCTCATCCTTTCTTCACAGGAGAGGTATTACAGCCCTCTGACCATTTGTGTCTCTACTCTGCGCCCACTCTGACAGGTCCCTCCCTGTCTTCTACTGGAGACCTCAGAGCTCGTCACAGTACTCTGAGTGGGGTCTCATGAGAGTCAAGTAGAGGGGGAAAAGTAACTCCCTTGAGCTGCTGGCCATGCTCCTTGTTACGCAGCCCAGGATATGGTTGATATTTTGGGCTGCAAGCACACCGCCGTCTCACATCCAGCTTTTCATCCACAGGCACCCCTAAGTCTTTCTTCACAGGGCTGCTCTAAATCTCTTATTCCCCAGCATGTATTGATACCAGGGGCTGCCCTGATCCACATGCTACACCTTATACTTGGCTTTGTTGAACTTCTTGTGTTTCCCATGGAACCAGTTCTCAAGTTTGTCCTGGTCCCTCTGAAGGCATCCTGTATTTCAGGTGTGTCAACTGCACCACTCAGCTTGGTGTCATTTACAAATTTGCTAAGGGTGCACTTGATCCCACTGTCATTGCTGAAGATATTAAACAGTACTGGCCCCTAAGGAACACCACTCGTCACTGAATTCAGGACAGGTCAGGCAGAAACTTTGTTACTTATGATCGTAATGAGAGAACATTCCGACTACAAAATGCTCCTCTGATCTCTTCCAAGTGATTGCAGAGACCCAGACTATGTAGTCCTTTGGGGAAA
>VXBX01006277.1:35214-166856 GCA_013400415.1 Scytalopus superciliaris | reverse complement strand
AAAAAAGAAAGAAAGAAAGAACTGTGGTAAAAAATTAATTTCAGTGTTAAGAAATCCATCCTTGGGACAGACTGCTTAAGCCTTTTGTCTACTGCCAGAGTTTTAGGAAGAAATCAAACAAAAATAATGTGACACAATATGGCAATATAGAGAGATGGTTCTTGGTGGAGCCTCTAGGATTGGTACACCCACTGTCATCCTAGAAATGATCACTGACTATAAGCTTTTAGTCAAAAAGAGTGATTTTATTTTTTTAGTTATGATAAACTTAGACATACCTGTTAAATCTTGGATATTAATAATTTTACCACCATGCTGTCCTTGATGACAGTTATTTTTTAATAAGGAAATGAGAAGGAAAAAGAAAAATAGTGAAGTCCTCTCATCATCTATTCCCTAAACCAAATACATCTATACAGGAATAAGCAATAGATATTTGATTTGTAAGCCAAATTGAAAGTATTTATTTAGAGGCCAGGTTTAGAATTTGAGGATTGCAGTGAAATGTAACCCAGTAGAGGCAGGACACCTTGTCCTAGACCTGAATATAACCCTTACCACTAACTTAATATGATTCATACTTCACTCTACAGATTTGCTTAGTCATGTTTTCCATATGTATTTTGCTTTGTCTCTGTTGCTCTTCTTTCTTGTCTTTTCACAGCAAGTAGCAAATAATTAATTGGTAACACTCCCTCACTTGGATCAGCCTCTTTGTGTTTAATTGATTTTCTGACTTTCTAAAGGGATGTCTTTCAAGATTTCTGTCTATTTTTTTTCTTGCCTGAACCTCTTCTGAATTTTCTTGTGCTCAAACATCACTTCAAAACCTGTCAACTTTTACTTCTGTCTTTGAGAACTTATTGCGTTTTTCTTTTCTAGGCAGCATCCACATATAAAGCATTATGTTACATCATTTTGTTGTATCATCTTGCAGTAGCTAGTGAAATTCTCTTTTTTGCCCCAAACAAAACTCATTGAGTATTTCCAGTAAGAGAAAGTGAAAGATTACATTGTTTTGTATCACTTGTTAATGCAAAGGAAGAGCCCCANACCTAGTAAAAGGTAATATTATCTAAGATTTTCTAAAAATTCTAATACTTCTTTCCAGAGTGAGGGTTCCTGCCTTCTTAATATTCTATATGAAGTAAAGCAAGATATTGTTTTGGTTTTTGGCATTTTGAGCATCATATTCTGCCTCTTCATGATGCTGAATAAATTAGGTAGAAAACTCCCATTCAATATTTTATATGTGTAATTCTCAGGTATTGTTTTATGGATCATGTTGTTTTATATCATAAATATATATACATACATAGTGAGGATTGTTTTTAACTATCAGCACAGTAAAAGTGTTTCAGCACTTGCCCCTGCAACAACATTAGGAGAAGATTAAAAGTTTATTTATCGTGAATATTTTTAGCAGCTGTTATTGCATGAAGCTCTTAAGATTCTGATGTCCGCGTTACTTGTTACAAGGGATTTGTCTTATATTTTTTTCTATTAGACCAGTACAAGTTGAGTAAACAAGATAAAATCTAAAATTCATTGGAAAGTGACAAAAGAATCTGTCAGTGTAATTTAAGCACCTTTCGTGAGTACAGAAGAAAAATAATCTTCCTTCTCGTAATTGTCCACTGAGAGCAAAACAGATCTGTGACTTAATGTGAGAGAAACGAATTCTCAAGTTGCAAAATTCAATTCCTGATAGCAAATATCGAAAAATCAGTGTTACATATCAACATCAAATTGTCTAACAAAATACAAAACAAGCAATCACATGTCAAGGAAGACTGAACTGGTAAATCTGAGATACTGATTTTGTCCATAAGAAGAGGATAAACTAGTAATTATTTAAAAAAAATATAGTAGCATACCATTCTAAATCGGAACTATTTTGTCTTTATTTTTTTATTTGTTTGATCTTTTTTCAATGCTTTCTTTGTAGTTAAAAATAATAGAATCGTTAGAAGATCTGGCGCAAAGAACAGATGTTTTCCCCCTTTCCCCCTCTGTTTACAGGTGTTACCTTTCAAGATCACTGAAAGTTGCCAGAAACACTTTCTATCAAAAAGTGTGATCTAATTCTTTTTCCCTGCTGTAGGATTGTGCTTAACATTCTTGCAAATCAGGTTTACTATTCTGCTTTACTCCTTAATGTGGCCTCAGATTAATCTACGAAGTGTCAATAAATCATAAACTCTTTTATTCATGCTCAAAGTGCATTCAATCAATTTTACCCACTACTGAGCTCCTGGTATTATCAAATGTCTGATCTATCTTTTTGCATTTACTAAATAATTTAAGAATATGATATTGGCTGATTATACATTGCTTTGAAGCACATGAAATTTATAGTTATATTAAAATTTCTCAAGCTGACAGAAACTTGTTCATTTTTTGTTCAGAAGGTATGAATAACATGATTCTTAGCAGAGCACAAAAGGCAGCTTTTACATAAAAAACCTCTACCTATACAAAGTCTTTGCTAACATGTTTCTGTGCTATACTAAGGCTCTAATCTACATGTAATTTTCCTACTCTAGGATTTCAGACAAGCCTGTAGTATTCAGATAGGAGAGGCAGAAAAACCTTATCTAACCTTGCTGTTTTTATTCTTTCAACAAATAGATGGCAGAGTAATAAGAAAGGTGCATAATGGGCAAATGGAAAAGATAATGGGCATGAAATTTGGCTGAGATGCATTAGTATAGTCCAAAGGAAGAGGATGGCCCTACCCCTACTTAGGAGTCTATTTATTCTATGTATCTTTCTAAGCAACCTTTCATATGGGTCATACAATGGGTAATTTCAATAAAATGTGATTTTTAACCTCTTTGTGTACTACTAAGAACACAACTGTTCAGTGGCATTGATAGGGGATATTTTTATTACTGTGCACATATAAGAGAAAAAGGTTGATAAAATGGATGTTTCACTTATGGTGGAAGGTGCTGAAGATTGTTCCTGCAGGACTTCATAACATCTGATAGTATTTTCTACAAACTGTAGACTGATGACTAGTATAGCTAACTGATAAAGTACTACCAAAGTTCAGTGTGAATAGAGTAAAGGTCATCATCATTAAAATCTGGGTATCGCCTTACCTCTTGCTTCAATTGTTTGCTTTAAAGAATTACATTACAGCTGACCTCATCCTCCAGAAAAATAGGTATAGGCACTTACCCTCAGGCCATGGATCTTGATGGTAAAAAATAATCTAAGATATGCTAAAAGGCAGAAGAGAACTCTCTGTTTAATACTCCCTATTTGCTGAATTCAGCAGCTCCATGTTTTATATTAAAGCTTTTTAGGGTGGTGCCCTAAAGAGCTTCTTTTTCTTACTGATCCTACAATTCTTCTAAGATTATAACCAGGCACCCAGTGAATAGTTTGAAAATTAAGACTGTGCCCTGAGGCAGGGCAGCCCAGCATAAATCCTGACTTGAACATGCAAACTGAAGGGCTGTTGGCATAATGGGTTTGAAATGCATTTGAAATTAGAAATTTGAAATTGAATTTTAAATTAGATTTATGGTGCCTTTACAAACTTAATTCTGACTCCACATTCACATATGTAGCCATTTGTGAGTCTATGCTACTTTTGAATGCACTGATAAGTTGAAAATGTTTAGTGGGAATGGCAGATACAGCAGGCATAAAGAAGGGGCAGAGGAAGATAAATTAAAGATATTATAAAATCTTATTTATCATCTTCGGATCAAGAGATTTTGATAGGCCCAGCAAGAAGGAAGAGATGTACATTTCCCTTGGAGTAAGGAAAATATAATCCACTTAAAACTCAGAAAAGTCAGAAACAATGTTGATAAAAAAATTAAGACAGACAAAACTCTTAGTAGAGATATGGGAAACACGTTGCCCATAGAAACAGATTGTGTTTTCCTTTCCTCAACACAGAAATAATAGCTGAATGGTTTAATGAGGTTTTATTTTACTAAGACTTCATTACATTTTCAGGACCTGCTACTACAGAACATTTATTAGCACATTATGAAGTGTTATAAATAATTGAAACTAAGCTGATGTTGTCAGTTGAATAAGTGTTTGCAATTCATTATTACTACATTCCTCCCCCCTCCACTCAATAGTCTGTAAAATTCAAGAGTTTTCATTATGTGTGAAACTCACTACACCAACGCAGACATGTCCTGACACTCCTTCTCTGAGCTGGCACTCCTGGCTTTGCCAGCCCGGGACAGGGACTGGTGGGTGCTAACTTGCAAGAAGGGCTCCCTCCTGGGTATGCAGTTTCTCTGGAGCCTCTCCTCTGTACTCACCTCCACAGTGACAGAATAACTCAGAGGCAAGTTGTCTGGTGCAGCTTAACATTTGAGTGATGCGGTTCTGCTGGGCAAAATAGCATCCATTTTGGAAATCCTGAATGTTGGAAGGAAAATTGAAGGGATGCCCGAGACATGTCCCCTAGGAGGGGGTGCCCGTCAATAAGTTTAGATCACTGCAAGTGATACAAAAATGGTCTGAGGACTGTGAAAAGAACAAAAATACTACCTAGATGTTCTCCCTTATTACACAGTCTCATCCCACACTAATTATTAGATGGCGTAAGTTTTTTGTATTTTGATGTTCAGCATGCCATCTTTACTAGAAAGGCATCAACCTGTGTATCATCCTGATTGATTGAGCCATTCCTTAATTTAGTTCAGAGAGTCAATCAATATTTTGTATAATGTGGTGTGTGTTTTGATAAACAAAGAATTGCCTTCTGAATCACTTCTTAGGCACTGAATATAAAACCACCATACCATTTATTATTCCAGTTTGATAAGAAGCTGTGCTTGAATTTGTCATTGATTAAGCAGAGCTTCTGTCTCAGATTACAATAGAAACTTGCTTGTTACTCCTTTCAAACAGTAGCTGCAACATCTAAACAGTTCTTTGACTCCTGTAAATTCCAGTATTATCTGGTATCCAAGACAAACACAACCATGCCTGTATTTTCTAGTGGTTTTATTAAGTCTATTTCTGTGTTGTGTATGCTGTGAAAACACTTATTCTGTGGTATTAAAGAACCATTTATCAGGTAAAAGTTTTGTGTTCTCAAGTGTTATACCTGGAAAACCCACCTGAAATTTGTAGTTGTAGTATTGAAAATGTACTCTAAATGTATGGCACCCTGTTAAACTGTTCCATAGGCATATATACCAAAGTGTTTCCCATGCTTGAAAATGTATGTACAGTTTAAAAGATTAAAATCTCCTATAGACACCAGTGTATGTAAATTATTTGTGTTATTGTGGTTATATGTAACTATACTTTTGTTTTCAGATGCATTTATTGAAGTTTTTAATCAACATTATTAGAAATACATTAATTCTCGTGAGATTTTGCCTTCCTACAAGTATTTATTTGCAAAAAATGGAACATTGACTTTTGATTGGTGTGTAACCTGACAAGGTCATTGATGCTGAAAGGTAGTTTGGAGTAGTATGTTCCATTTTAAGGTAAGGTAGAAACCTTTTCTTTATACATTTTTATTAGTGAGGTGTTTACATGAAAACAAGTTTTATCTCTCCATTCTTGTAAATTCAACTGCTTCTGATATTTTATCCTAAATCATGATGTGCCTCTGGCATCAAAATTTGTTGCTGTGAAAACGTTTATCATATCAAAAAATACGATAATGACCTCAGGTGAGAAATAATCAGGAGGAGTAGATGAACTCTTCTGGCTGTGAGATACCATTAGATGGACACAGGAAAGATTTGAAAAAAACAAAGCTTTTTATATGTTTTTAAGATGATAAGTTTTAATTGAAGATCCATCGATCTGTTTGTCTTCCCCTGGAAGAGATGATTATCTTCAGGTGTTGCACACATAGCATGTAAAAACCCCCAGAAGGAAGGTAGCTTGAGCAAAAACATTTTAAAAGAGAGGGAGAGAGGAAATAATACTTTCTGCCAAAAAGCACTGTATGAGGAAATTTTTATACAATGTACATCAAATACTGTTCTTACTGGGGTGGTATATGTACTAGACCTTCAGTACAGTTTTGTGTATCTACAAGCTACATCAGACACCAAAAAAGGACAACTGCAGTGGCCAAGACTTTGGGTGAATTACTAATATTCACTTGAGAATCCTGCATCAGTGCAAATTCTAACAACACAGAAATATATTCCATTTTGCAAAAAATGCCATAATTTTCCTATATTGCTTATTACATGAGAGAAATTAAAATTTTTATTCCCTTCCTAGAGTGCTGAAATTTCACTATTCAAGAACTATTTATGTCTGTCTGCGTGATCAGTCTCAGACACTCAAGATTCCAGAGCATTCTTAACTGCTTAGAGTTTGTTTCTCTCAATGATATATTGGGAATCTTTCAAATTGCCAACTAGATAATTAATTGTGACAGGACTAAAAATGATTCAGTAATGAATCCTGCAGAAGAGTTGGGAACGAAGGAATGAAACTGAAGCTGGGAAGGGTAGGATGAGAGAAAGGTGGTTTAGAGGGGATTTGTCCTTGTTTCTCACCATCCCACTGCGCTTTAATATTTTTAATTGACAATAATTTAATTAATTTTCTTGAAGTCAAGTCTGTCTTTCATATGACATTAACTGGTAAGGGAGTCTTTCTAGCTTATTTTCTCCCCATGTCCTGTTGAATAGGGGGACTGATAGAGCAGCTGGGTGCATCTTTGGCACCCAGCCATAGTCAACCTACCATGTTCAAGTAGTTGGCTGGAAAAACATAGATATTGCTGACGCACCTGAGTTGGCTATCACATTACTCCTCCATGGGTCTTCTCACAGACTAATGTGCTTGTTTGGTTTTTCTCACCTCTGACTCATTTAGAGACTACAAGTGAGGTCCAACAATGACTGCATACTGCCATATCTGAAACCACTTGACTCCTCTGAGACAGAGAGGGAAAGAAGTTGAGAGGGAGAACAGGCAAGTGCAAGAGAGGAAGAGATAAAGAGGGGAGCTGACTGTGCCTCCCTTTGCTGTGCAGACTGGGGATAGGATCCTTTTGCCTAAACCTCAACCTCTGGTGTCTTTCAAGGCCATTTCATTAATCCTACTGTTGCCTAAAATTGAGGAAAAAAACTTTCAAGACAATATTAGTATAGGCAGAGAACAGTTCTTTAACGTATATATAAAAATCCTAAGACATCCATTATTTGGATGGCCTCTGACCACTGCACCAGAAAGGAATGTTTGCCTGTTTTCTGCCACCCTTCTTTGGCTATCCTGAACACCTTGTATCATCTCAGACGGCCCTGAGCACCCACATTTATTCAACCAAATCATTACCCTGCTCTTTATTGAAAATAATGGAAGTGTAGGCACCTAGCACAAATTTATTATCTTAACCTTCAACTCAACCCCACTCCTACATTTTTCTACATTAGTCTAAAACTAAATTCTGCTTTCATAAATCTACTTGTAGCTTTCTGGACAATGGCCAGTTTCAGTCTAGAAACTGCTTAGCTGTATTACCAGGGCATTATATCTCCTCAATTCCACCTGGGGAAATGGATTGTTTCCCTACTGTTGCTCTCATCCTTTTCTTCCTTTTCTGCTGTATGGCTACAGAAATTGCTGCAAATAGCCACCTTGGCTTAGGGTCAAGAAAGCACAGCAAATTAGATTCACACAACTAGACCTCTCAATATGTGGACAGAATAAAACTGTGACTTGCTGCTCTTAAAAGTATACATGTGCTGATTATCAAAATCAGAATAGAAATGCTTTTATTCTAACACTGAGGTGCAATGAAACAAAAATCTGGGCCTTCTTTATTACACTTTCAGAATTAAACAATCCTTCATTGCTCTCACTGTTTTCCGCAGACTGTCGTTTGTGTTGAGACAATTTTGCCAAAACCAGTAAGAACTAAGAAATGGAAATAATCTCTCAGAATATACACTGAAATTATGTTTTGATAATTATAAGATTAGACTTTGAACAATCTATTTTTAACAAGGTAGTCCAACAGAATATTATTTATTTAAAATAATATTATTTAATACAATATTATTTTTTAAAAAGTGTAATAAAATGCTCCATTGCACAGTAAGTTAGACACACTGTATCTTTTGAAGAAAGAATGAGGAACATAACTAAAAGTATTATGTCTATGACTGACAGGAAAATTAATATGTTTCCAAAAATCTATAGCATGTAGATCTATCCAAAGAAACCTATATATGTGGAGAGCAGTGACAAGGCAGGTGTCTTTTTTCTTTCTTACTCATCAGTTCAACTTCTGGCTTGTATTAAAAATTATGTCTGTCTACCTTTGACGAGAAAAAAGAAAATTAAGAACTTTTCTCTCCCCTTGCTTTTTTATTGCTGGTACCTCACATTTAGAAAGGACTTAGTTAAGCCCTATTTCTTCTAGTACCTGTATCATCAGTAGAATTGTACCTAAATTGTAATTTATGAGGCCATTCAGTTACACACCAGAAACAAGAGCGTAGCTTAGGACATGATGACGCCAATAGCAGAAGAAAACGGTGCTCTCGAACTGCAGGAGAGGGCGTAATTTGTCTTCAGATTTTTCATGATGGAACTGTATCACAAGAAAGATTGAGATTGCAAAGCTTTTGTTATATCTCGTTGATTTTTCTAAGCTTGCTATTAATGAGAAACAAGCATTTTGTGTGAATTTAAACTCACCACAATACCAATTCTACAGTAAGTCTTCTGAAGCTACCTATGGTATAACACTTCACATAAACATTTTTTTACTATAATATCCTATCTAAGAGGGACACAACAAAACACAATTACTTGACATTATCTTGCATGTTCATTCACAAATTAGTTCAGTGTTGGAGCTATGCTTGCAGCATCTTCATTTTCCTTCTACTGCCCAGTCACTGGCTCTGCAAAGTCCATTTAAGGACAATAAATGGACTTGTCCAATATGTGTCAAATTATTCACATGATTCCAGAACTTTCTTTATTCCGCTTTATGTAGTTTGAGATGGAGGCTGTCATCTGCTGAGGCAATACTGCCACACAAGTTTGAATTAACTAAGATTGCAAAAAAACTACATTTATAAATAATCTCAAAGTTCCATCACTTTCCTCAACGTACACGAAGAGTGTGAGAAGGCAGATGTAAAGGTTATGCCAGCAGCTGTAGGGTAGAACTGAAGAGCTCTGCTGTCCAGTGCTGTGTAGGTGTCCTGAAGCAGCTGATGAGCTGAAACTTTGTTTTCTGAGGATGTAAAGAATGTGGGTGTAGTTCAGAGCTTGTACTCAGTCTCCTATTACTGCAGTCACACTTCTACCAGTGCTGTTTAAAACTGGAGTAGGCATGTCCATATAAACATACACATGTAGACATGTAGAAGCAACCAAAAGGCATTTGGAGATTTACAGGCTATAACTAATATAGTCTTATTGTTTAAATGTTTGTAAATAGCATTCTTCTCCATTTCCCATCACAGTCCCCCTTTTCAGCAGTTTGTTTCTCTTTGACTTACAGTTGCTGTTGTTGTAATGATATTGTGTGGAAAGCAATTAACCTGCAGACCATTCACTACTTGTGAAGACAGCTGTAAAGGCACTGGCACACAATTTAACTGGAAAATATTTATGCCCGTTCTCTGTTAATTTGTATTTTTCTTTTAAAAAAGCCCAATCAACAAAATCTCTAAATTACTGTGAAAAACATTTGGGGATTGAACTGTGTTGCTGTTTGGAAATTATAAAATCCGCAATAGTACAATTCTCAATCCTAAACATGTTCTTTGATCCCAGTACTTTAGGAATGACTGTGAATACACTGGTATTCCTTCACACTGAAGTGACTATGAAGAGAGAAGAGTGGGAAAGAGAGGAATTGTTATTTGTTCCTCTTTTCCTGCACACTGTCATTTATCTATGCTGTAATTACAGATATACCTTCCATTTAAATACCTAGAGAGACATTTTAATTTCTTTGGCTTTACATATGAGTTATGCATTTAAGTCCAAAATTAGAATGTGACCCTAATTATTAATTCCTGAGCTCTATTTTTATTCTTGACTTTTTATATTATCTTAGAATCCATCATACCAAATCTAATACTGGTGCAAAACTTAGGCCAGTGTATTCATTCTGCTCTCATAACGATTGATGTTTTGCTCTTGATCTTCTATGTTCAATTAAGTATGTTATTAAATGTGACATTCTAGACATATTAGGAGGCTCTTTTCTGGTTTTAGTGACTGTATTCTGTTCTTTGTTTACCAAAGAAATTGAATGCCCTTAGTGTTATATTTTTGCTAGCAGGCAACTTAGAATATTTTAACAACTCATATAACCATTCCCAGTCTTTAAAAAAACTGTCTCAGCAGTTGTGTTGTCCTACAAAAAGAACAGAGCTTTCCTCAAGCTTTCTAGCATTTTTCATTTCCTATAGTTTCCCTTAACTATAATTTGTAAGTACTATTTTGTCTTTTTGATTTAATCATTAAATTAAAGCAAAATATGATGTCAAACCTAGAAGTCATCCACCTCTAATTAGAAAGATAGTTTAGGGGTTCATTCACTTAAAACAAATAACATAAAATAAGCAAAACTGAGAGCTGTAATCATGTTGCAGAACCAGGGATAGCTAGAAAATTATACTCTGCTTAACTACTCTACAGCAATATTTAACTAAGTATTTTGGATACAACAGTGCAGATATTATTCATATGAAACAAGTATAAAGAAAATTTGGGTGCATAACATATACATAACATAATCAAAGGTAATATAAAGGAATAGCACAAGTAGTGAGGAATAAAATTGAAAGAACTGAAAACAATATATTTCAATTAAAAAGACAGATAAAAACCATAAGAAAAACTTTAAGAATATATTGGAACTAAGAAAGAATGACAAGAAAAGACACGTAACAAAGAAAAAAGTAAATGATACAAAGGAAAATATTCTTTTTTTAAATCTTTCTAAGAAAAGTGAATTGTGACCAGGTTCACTAAGTTAATTTAAAACTTGAGTAGACATTTAAGTCAAAGTACAGAAAGAAGAGTTTAAAGAATACTGAGATAACATGGAGGCATGCAAGTTCAGAGAGCCTGATTATTGTTTCTCATAAACTAACTAAAGCAGTCTTTGAATAATCAAAGTTTATCTTTACAATTTCTCTAAGATCAGATGAGATATGCCTGGGCTGAAAAAAAATAAATTAGAATCTAAAGGGATAAAAAAGACATCTTGAGGAATTCTGGATAAATCAGTGTACTTCAAGTGCCTTGAAGTATTCTTGAATGAATGAGAAAACATTTGCAGAAAACTATATGTTAATGAAGTGACAGGAAAAAAAGAAAATGTAGGCTTTTCTGGATCATGACAAATGAGTCTAAATTCATTCTTTGACACAAAGGGAAGAGGAAATAGATGTTATGTAGAGAGAAACAGAAGAATTTGAATGATTTTGACACTACCCTATATGGCATCACTGTGAAAGTTACCAAAATTTTCATTGGAAACTTTGAAAACTAATTTTGCTGGGAATATGTCAGGGAAGTGAATCATGTCTCATTGCAGAAACTGGACTGGGTGATTTCTGAGTGCTTGGTGAGTCCTGCAGTTCTTTCTTTGTATCCTAGAGTCAGCCAGTCTTCACTCTACATTATGTGAAAAAGGACTAACAGTGGAATTTTGGCAATGTTTGGTTTTGCTCAGTATGTGAAGACCACATTGAGTGATGCCACTTTCTCCCCAGACTTCTGATCTATAGGCTCCTGGATGCAAGCTGAAGAGGTGACTACGATATATATAGACATGCTTGCAAAAAAGCTTGAAATCTGTTCATGAGCTAGTCAAAGTGGAATTGAATTCAGTGCACATTAAATAATGAATTCAAGATATTGGGCAGTTTTGCAGGTACTGTTGAATACTGTGTTGCCAGGATCACTTTTCCCCCCAATATCTAACACATAACAGCTAATATAAACCTGATTTATCCACTACATTGAACATAAATGCAGCTGGCTTTAATAAAATGAGTTACAGTCATATATTTAGGTAGACAGTGGATGTATTAAAAAGAAAAAAAAAAAAAAAAAGCCTGGCAAGCACAACGTTCACCAATATTCACAAATTACTCACAATGTTTGTTTCTACACCTTTCTTTTCATGGAAGTGAGGTTTTTTCCATGGACATTTTGTCTAAGTTTGCAAACACATGGAATTAGTTTTAAAATAAGTCCTATAGGAAAAAAATATTCACAGTAAAAATACGAATTTAGATGATACTGTGAAGTAATCAAAGTTGCAGGTGAGGAGAGAAGCAAGGGGAATAAAGCAGCAGACACTATAAAACCCTAAACTTTCAAATGGAAGTCTGCTGAATG
The DNA here is from genome assembly GCA_013400415.1 of Scytalopus superciliaris. NCBI lineage: Eukaryota > Metazoa > Chordata > Aves > Passeriformes > Rhinocryptidae > Scytalopus > Scytalopus superciliaris. The sequence continues at coordinate 154,508 of VXBX01006277.1, read as the reverse complement.
AAAATTGTTCCATTTGCATTGTTTTGCTCCAATCACAGTAACAATTTATGTACAGTGCCTGAGCAAGCTGTTATTAATTTTTGTCTGATAAAGATACCAAGAACTTGATATCTATAATGCAAAACTTCAAAGACACGTGATTTATCCTAGATGCTTTGGATCTTGAGCTTTGGATATCTGATGAAGAAAGCAATGATGTCCGAACATGAATGAGTTCAAGTACTGATTAAGGAAGCAGTTATTCTAAAAATGTGTAATATCTTTCAGGAAAGAAAAAGCTTAACCTATCTTTACAAGCATACTGAATTCAGAATCAAGCTTAATAAATTCCAAAATGTAAGTAAAAAAATACTATTTTATTGATCTTTATAGCATCTAAAGTTTCAGAAGTTAAGGGTCTTTCTTTAATACTACCTTTTATAATGCTTTTGTGGTCAACAGAATTAAAATTGAGTTGGTTTCCCTATGATTTAAAGGCTGTTTGCCTAGTTGTGTATAAGACTGATTTTACAAGACTGTCATCACTCTCCACTTTGTGTTAAAAAACTTTATGATCTGCAACATTACTGAGTCAAATTCAGCCACCTTCTTCATATCTCTGAGTTAATCTAAACTGAGAAACAAATTTTATTGCTGATAACAACATGGATTTTGAACCAGACTTTTGCTTATGTATGATTATGCAGGCAAAATAAGGCCTCATATGTGAGGCAATAACAGAGCCCCTATTGAAATTCTGGCATCAGAACAGAATTGTTTTCTGATTACAATGGACTAGTTTTTGCTCTATATCTCAAAAGCACACAGAGAAATAAAAATTCATCTCCTCTCAGCAAACTATTACTTCATGTTTGTTTTCTTCTCTTTGTTTCAAGCAGCTAACAGTAGCTGGCAAAGAATTTATAGTATAATTCTCTCTTTTTAATTATTCAAGCAGTCTGAAGCTTCCAATTTTCCAGCCAAATTCTTAGTCTCTGCATGAGGTAAATTTTATTTGCAAACATACAGCAAGTAAAGTAAATCTTTGGCCCTTCTTAATTGTCTTACGAGAGCAATCTTTTGAAAAGACAATAGCCTGCATAGTAGAAGGCCAAAAATGTAATTTGTTGCAGGAAATGTAATTCAGGAGAACTTTGCACCAACTTTTTCAAGACATAATTGGTTTGAATTGTCTGAGTCCTTATTATAAAGTGTGTATGGGTTTTGGGGGTTTTTTTGGTTTTTTTTTTGTTTGTTTGTTTGTTTCCTATGCTTTACTGACTTTTTCTTGCTTTTATTGAAATAAATGGGTTTGCCATTTGGCAGAGCTGGATTGATATTTAAGTATATGAGTGTTTTGTACATAAGTGTACAGTTAAATTATTGTGCATTAATTCTTCATGTAACATTAAGAGTTTGCAGTGTGGATGGTTTTTCCATCTTTTTTCATGAGAACTTATTCAAATTCTACCTATTCCATTTGATCATCCACAAAATCTATCATATTTTCTACTTATTGTAACATGGTAAATGCATCATTTCCTGTATATGAAGAGAGGGATTGATAGGGATTTCAGTAAAAGGAAGGGGTCTAGAGTAGGTTGAGCTATTCACAAAATACATTATTTGGGTTTGCTGGATTAAGCAAAAAAGAGTTTAACTGATGCATTGTCAAGTCAGATCCTGTACAACATCTGAACAGGTGAAGATGAGCAATATCGGAAATATATTTCTGAGGTTTCTAGTAGATCATGAATGGCTCAAAATACTTTCCTTAAAGCATAAAAGTGTCTCAAGAAAGGAATGAAATCAGCTCTCTTGAGGTCTGGGCTGAACAAAGAGCTGGATTGCACATTCTGCTTGGTATCAGTCTCAACCATGTCAATAAAGTTACAGTACCTTTACTTGAGTTGTAATATCCTCTGTTTTTCATCATGTATTGCCAGGTACATCTGGCTTCTACAATCTGAACCACTGTCTCTTAGGTAGAGTTGTAGCTCTGAAACTTCTATGACTACCAGTAGTAAAGCTTTTAGATATTTTACCATTTCACTTTGTACCTTACTTTTTGGACTGCATGCTAAATCCTGAGCAAAATTTTTGCAAACTAAGGTTTTCAGGTTAATCAAGCTTTTGTATTACTATACAGTGTATAGTAACTGCTTCCTGTAGCTTCAGAATATCTTATGTTAAATATTCTTGAAGCTGAGGTGTGTTTGCAAACTGAAGTTTTCTTTTCCTAGAAATAAGTGACTACTATAACAGATTTTAATTGATTATTTGGAAATATGTTTTAGCTTTTACAAACTGTGCATATTTATAATAAAAGTCTTCTTTTACTCAGATTTTTGAACTTTAGGGATGGGAGCTGTCACTGCAAGTTACAGCATAGTAATAGCCAGTGTCAACTTTGCATTTTACAAATATATGTGGCTGACTGAGTAGGAATGTAGTGATATAAACACCTTAAAAAGACAAACTCTTTAAACTGGCAAAACACATGGGGAATTAACCTCTGAAAATAAGATAGGAGAAGGTAGTGTCAAAAGTTGGAGGACTAAGCTGTTAACTCAAATTTATATAACTCTTTCCTTGAGGGATGTGCTCATAAAGAAATTCTTCTGAAATTTGTCCCATGAAAATCTTTCCTACATGTTTCCTTTCTCCTTTCTCAGTTAACCTTTATTCCTAAAACAAGTTATGCCCTTGAAAATTGAGTTCAGCTTAAGTTGAAAGGATCTAGTTTAATTCTCAGAGGTCTCAAAGATTTCAGAATTAAGTGGACAGTTCTTGAAATGACTGCAAAAAACAAGTGGAATAAATTTTTAATGCTTGAATAACGTAAGGCCTTGGCACTGACCCAACATTCTTTACTTGTTTCACATTTTGTTTGGCCTAATCTATTTCTCATATGATTTATTAATGGAGTTTATTACATAGCAGTTGTGCTAACGCAGCTTTACTGTTGCCCGTGTCAGCGGAGTATTTCTACAAGGCAAGCACTGCTGATAACTAGAGCTGCCCTCCCTCTGTACTGCACCAAACCGCACAGTGTGTATCCTTATCCTCAAGGTATCTCAGGTAACCTTAGACGACACAGGAACACTTTGATTGGTGACTGCCCGTTTATTATGTAGCACATTGCACATATTTTATACTGTATCCTACCACGGGGAGTACTGATGCCTTAAAAGAGTTCACAAAGTGCCAACCCATGGATCAAGAAGCTACTGAAAATCATGCAGCTCTGTACTTCTGCCCCCACAGCTAGTCTGCAAGCTGAGTACACTGCACTGGATAACTGGGTACACTGGGTAACTCTACACTGAAAGTTTAGGACTGTCTCAAGTTCCGATTCATGCCTAAAAAGATCAATTTTATTCACTAACTGTAGTGCTCTAGAACTAAAAGTATTGAAGTCTGGGATTCCTAGCATTTCTCTATGCCATATAGATGGAAGGAGAACTGACTAGCTCTAACCCAAAGTTCTGCAGAAAATTTCACATAACCATTCTCAAATCACACCTTCTGCCCTGCAATAAAAGCTAAATACAACCAGAAGCTTTTAAATTTTTTTCTTAATGGTTCTTATCACATGAGTACTCTCTGAATGATTTTAATTTTGCCCTGAAATCATCCCAGCACTTCCAAACAAGTTAGAGAAGAGTCTTGAGAAAACTATTTAACTCAGGTTTTAGTGCTTATCCTAGGCTGATTGCAGTGATGCTTCACCTATGAAAAATGTTTAGTCTGCGCTAAGGTACCAAATGTAATGCAAATTTGGCAGCATCCTGTGAGGCAGGTGGAGATCAAAAGCAAAATTACTTGATGATGTAGGCACTTGAGTTTTTTGTTTGGAATTTTTGTTTGTTTGTTTGTTTTTTTGTTTGCTTTGCAGTTTTGTTGTGTATTTTTTGTTTTGGGAGGGGGTTTGAGTTTTTTTCATTGATGTTGGAGGTTTTTTGTTTGGTTTGGTTTTGATGGTTGATTGGTTTTGTTTTTGTGTTTTTGGGGGTTTTGTTTCATAGAATCACAGAATCATAGAATATCCTGAACTGGAAGAGACCCACAAGGATCATCAAATTCAACTCCTGGCCCAGCACAGGCCCATCCCCAAGAGTCACATAATGTTCCTGAGAGTTCAAATGTTTCTTGAACTCCAACAAGCTTGGTGCTATGACCAGTTCCCTGGGGAGCCTGTTCCAGTGCTCAACAAACCTCTGGGTGAAAAACCTTATCCTGATATCCAACCTAAACCTCCACTGACTCAGTTTTCTCCTGTTTTCTCAAGTCCTCTCACTGGTCACCACAGGAAAGAGATCAATGCCTGCCACTCCTCTTCCCCCTCACCAGGAAGCTGTAAATGCAATGAGGTCTCCCCTCAGTCTCCCCTTCTCAGGCTGAACAGACCAAGTGCTCTCAGCCGCTCCTCACATGACTTCCCTTCAAGGCCCTTCACCATCTTAGTTTCCCTCCTTTGGACACTCTCTAATAGCTCAATGTCTTTCCTATATTGTGGTGCCCAAAACTGTACACAGTATTCAAGGTGAGACCACCCCAGTGCAGAGCAGAGCGGGACAATCCCCCACCTCAAGCGGTCGGCAATGCTTTGCCTGATGCCCCCCAGGACACAGCTGGGCCTCCTGGCTGCCTTTTGTTTGTGTTTGGCTTTTTTTCAGTGATGTCCTAAGATTATCTTTCTCAGGGTTATCAAAATATAGTTACATTAGCATCAAAAGCTAATTTGAAATGTATGTAAAAGATATGTTTTTCTTATAAAGTGTAGGAGAAAAGGGATAGCAACACCACAGCCTTCTTTTGAGATCCTGGTATAAACACATCAAACCATGAATATTGATCTGTGATCTGCAGTGGGACAGTGGTCCAGGAAACGTGGCTGCACTGAAGAAAAAAGCAGTTAAATAATTCTGTAGGCAGATGGTTATACGATTGTGTCACAGTTTCTCTCCCAGCTCCCAAAATATGGTATAGTCATTGACTAACAAACTAGCGCTAATAAAATCAACAATGTACCATTGAAAACCTCTGAAACTTTGTTAATGCAAAACTAAAGTCCTTAGAAAACTCTTATAAGCTGGGCAAGGGTCTTGGGGATTGTATTACTGGGCTGATGTGCCTTCTTTGTTGAGCTGTCTAGGCTTGGTTTTGTGCTTGGCTTCTGTTTCCTTCCATCTTATTGTCAGTGGTTATGAAAAGATTATACTGAATTCAAGGTAACCACAGGGAGGAGCATTTGTTAAAGGATATATGATATGACAGCTATTTTTTTTCCTGGGAAAATGTATTGGCCAAAATGCATGAATTTAGAAGACTAAGACATTATTGCCAGTTTTTCACGTATTTCCTCCATAGTCAGTATATGAATGTCAGTATAGTCAGTGTAGTCAGTATATGAATTCTTACTGAGTCATTACCCAATTTCATTTATTTCTTGGCATACTCTCAGACAATCTCCTCTTCCTCCTTCCTACTCAGCCACCTTTGACTGCAGTCAGCCAGGTGGTTCACTAACTGACTTAATAACTTAAAAATTCAGCTTGCATTACAGTTTCTGCTGAACACATTCTCTCACTAACAACAGTTTTCCCAGCTAGAGTAATAAATGGGGTTACCTCAGGGTTTAAACAAATGTGAAGTGTGTCCTTAATGCAACCAATTTAATCAAACACATCACTGACTTCTTCTAGTATATTATTTTCATTTAGCTCACATGAGACCTCCATTATATGTTTGATCAATTTTAATTCCTCAGAAAATTTAATCCCTGGCACAGGCTAAGCCTCCATAATCACAATGAGAAAATAGAATAATTCCTGAGAATTCCATACAGAGAAGGGTGGACCTTTAATTCTTTGTGCCTTCATTTACTGTGGCATACATAGCATTTTTAAACTTTCCTGTACTTCCAGTGAAAAGCCAAATTTGGATAGTGTCATTACTCAGTATATAAGGCAAATGTCTACAGAAACTTCCAGCTGTAATAATCCAAATTTGTGACAATTTTTCTGCATATTGAATACTTCAGTTACATCTGTTATTCAAATAGTCGAATATATTTCTGGCAGTACAAAGGATTCCATGGTGTGCTTAACTGACAGATCCACCACTTGCTTTCAAATTATTTGACAGCTTTTACAACTGAAAATATAAATTCGTACTGAAATTCATTTATGAAGACGTAATACAGCTTATTATACTTGCAACTGGGTGTAAATTGTGAAACTAAACCAACAGAAAAGAGACAATTTTAAGTTCATAAGTGGTTGGGGTTTTTGAAGTGTGATGCTTCTGCATAATTTGTTTATCAAGGGGTCAGAGAATCACATGGGCCACACAGTGGCCTAGTAATAAATGAGGCCAAAAATAAAAATCAGTTAGGAAAATGTGTTTGCATTTCAGGATAGGTCCAGGACTGTTGGATTATTCCCACTCAGTGACAGACATTTCATTCTTGGATAGTGTGAACCTTCTGAAAATTAAAAAATGTATATGCCTCTACAGCTATTGACACAGTGTTTATCTGATTGACTGTTTTAGTTTGTTTTTAAATTTAATACATATTTTTAAATGTTTTGGGGGGATTGATTTTTGCTTTCTTGTGTTCTGGAAAATAAGGCTTCAAATCTATGTATTTTCTTTCCGATTGCTGTCACTGGTCACATAGTCTCTTTTCATCTCTTTTCATCTAGTGTTCTGAAGGTCAAAGAATTCCATCACATCCTGACTGCTCAGACTGCCATATCCTGCCTAAACCTACCTTTGTTGCAATTTCTGTACACATCATAGCTTAGACAAACCATATATATATATCATATGAATTATGTATCAAGTGAGGAAACAGGGTCAATTTGAGAGGAAATTCTTCATCTCTTTATATATATCTTATATAATTCGTTACACATAAATGATGTAAACTTTGAAAGTCAAAACTCTAATCGTAGCATTTTACATGACTAACTAACTTATATTTTTAAAAAGTAGAGAAACTGAGCAGTATGGGCTAGATAAGTGTACAGGGAGGTAAATCAACAGCTGGCTGAACTGGCAAGCTTAAAGAGTTTTGATCAGTGACACAGAGTCCAGCTGGAGATGAATCACAAGTGCAGTTACTCCAGGGGTTGATACTGGGACCAATACTGCTTTAACACCTTCCTTGATTACCTAGGTGATGGGAAAAGTCCTTCATCACCAGTTTTGTAGCTGGCATAAAACTAGGAAGAATGATTGTTATACTAGATGGGCGTGCACCATTCAGAGAGACCTTGGCTCACCATGAAGTGATTAAAGTACTGAAGCATCTCTCCACAGGAAGAGGCAGAGAAAACTGGATCTGTTAATCCTAAAGAAAAGAAGATTTAAGAAGGATCTTATGAAAATTTATAAATATCTGACAGGAATCTATAAAGAAGACAGAGCCAGGTTCTTTTCAGTGGTGCCCAGAGGCAATAGGCAAATACTTTAACATAAGACATGCCATCTGAACACCAGGAAACACTTTTTCACTGTGAGGATGATTGAGCAACAGCACAGGTTGCCCAGTAGAGCCTCCATCTCTGGAGATACTCAAAAAATAACACTACACAGCCCTGAGCAGACTGCTCAAGGTCTGTCTGCTAGAGCAGGGAGATTGGACTAGACAGACTCCAGAGTCTCCTTCCAACCTCAACCATTCTGTGATTTTGTGATAATAAATTCAAGAGAAACACAGTAAATGGACAGGGAAGCAGAAGGAAAAATACGGCAAAGGGATGAATTAGAAGAAAACAAATTACATGACTGACAATTTCAAATAAAGGCAGTTAAGCTTACTGATACCATGGATCCAGTATTGTTTTCCATCAAAAGAATATGTTTGAGATGGCATTTTTTCTGATCTCCACTTTTAACCTTAGCTCTACTTTACTAAAGATTATTTTCCTGCCCATGAAATTACCTAAATGTTAAAAAGAGTACTTTGACAAAGTAGTAAAATAAGTAGTTTGGTGAACATAAGAGACAGTTAAAGTCAGCAGTATGGAGCATATTCCAGTCCCGATTTTAGTTGACTACCAATCTATTATTTAATTTGATTTGGTGGAATTTGGTTAATCTAATGGAATCAGTTCCTGTGCAACATGTTTCAAAACAATGTGTCCAACACAGAATCAAGTGTTAATTCTAGACAAACTCTTCTAAAACACTAGTTCTTTAATATTCAGGGCATATACTTTGAAAAAGTAATTGTATACTTTAAATATTTCACTACATATGTGCTGTTGCATTTTTAAGGCCCAGAACAATATCCCACAGGAAAACTTACTATATTTATTTTATACTTAATTGAATACTTATTTCCTACAAAACTTTCAAATAAATTAAATGAATGTATGGTGCTAAATAATGTCTGAAAGGAGTCCTTCCCTAAAAAAGAATATTATTTTAGAATCATGGAATCTGTTAGGTTGGAAAAGACCCATAAGATCATCAAGTCCATCATTAACCTAACACTGCCAAGTCCACCACTAAACCATGTGCCTGAATGCCACATCTACACATCTTTTAAATACTTCCAGGCATAGTGGCTCCTTCATTTCCCTGGGTAGCCTGTTCCAATGCTTGATAACCTTTTCAGTGAAGAATTTTTTCCCAGTATCTGACCTAGACCTTACCTGAAAAAACTTGAGGCCATTTCCTCTTATCTTGTCATTTGTTACCTGGGAGAAAAGACCAACTCCCACCTCAATAAAACCTGATTTCATGAGACGAATGAAGTCTCCTCTGAGCCTCCTTTTCTCCACACTGAGCAACCCAAACTCCCTCAGACATCCCTCATCAGACTTGTGCTCCAGACCCTTCACCAACTTTGGTGCCCTTCTCTGGACATGCTTCAGCATCCCAATGTCTTTCTTGTATTTAGGGGCCCAGAACTGAACACAGTACTCAAGGTCTTGCCTCGCCAGTGCCAAGTACAGAGGGACAATCACTGTCCAGGTCCTGCTGCCCATGCTATGCCTTATACAAGTCAGAATGCTCCAAGTCAGTAGCACTGCATGGGGGTATGGTGATCCAAATACTGATGTGTTTAGAGAAACATTTTTTGCTGCCTTTTATGGCAGTAACCAGATTAAATTCTAGTTGGGCTTTGGCTCTTCTAATTTTCTCCTTCCATAACCTCATAACATCTTTGCACTCCTCCTGAGTTGCCTTCACTTTCTTTCAAAGCTCATTTTAACAGATTTCCAGAAAGATATCCTGCTGAGCATCAGGTCATCAGTCTTCAGCAGTTCAACTCTTGGACCCTTCTTGAACTAGAATGTTTGTCAGTACTACCAAATATACCAGAGCTGACTCATCATTTTCAAAAATCAAGCTTCTCAGAGAATAAGTGTCTAAAATGCCAAAACAGCTTTGAAATAGGAGATACTTAATGTAAACAAAGAAATAAATGAGCCAATCCCCAAAACAGGACAATATTTTGGAGATAGAAAATGGACCAGTGAAGAATGGAGTAGTATTACTACAGATGCAGAACAAGAGGTAATGGGTAAAGAGGGGACTCACAGGAAGATATATCAGGTAGTAGGGGAAGAAAATATGACAAAGTTTATATTGATTAGAAATACAGGATGAAATATGAAAAACAAGAGAAAGAAACAATAATAAGCTCAGGAAGTTATCTTCTGAGTAAATCAAGAGCACTCTTCTGGTTTCAAATGCTGTCCTGCTGGATAATGGGAACGGAATGCTCACACTCAAAAGGATGAGGTAGGAAAAGGGTTTTTTATTGAAAATGGAGCCCAGCTTAAATAGGATTGGTAGGGAAGGTTCTGGAACAGGGTGGAGCTTGGGAGGGGTTTAGGGAAGAACCTGGGAGGGGTTTGCAATAGAAGGAAAAGCCTCCAAAACTGGGCATACAAGGGCAGGTATATACCATATGTGGAAATGCTACCCTGCTGCATGCAGAGACCAATCGGGGTGGGTTACAAGCCATGAGGGATGGAAAATTCCAGCAGGGACACACAGTGAAACAAAGGGAAAACATATAGCATGATAAAATCCTCAAACTGGGTACGGACTTTAAACTGCAAACAGTCCTTAAGCATAGCAACAGACCATATAAACACAGCAAGCAGTTTTCCAGAGCTCAGGCAGTCACAGATCTGGGCTGATTAAGCTGTTCTTCCACAGCTGGTATCTCTCTCCTCCAACATCAAAGATTTGCAATATGATGAATTACATACTCTCTAGTATACCGTATGAGCTTTGAGATCATTAAATTCACATTTCAGTGCTTTCTAACTAGAAATGTCCTTCTAAATGAATAAAAGTTACTAGTTTTCACACAGAAATATGAATGATAACTTTAAGAAAAAAACCTATAGTATTGAGAGATACTACAGATAAATTGGGGGGTAGGGAAGGGGGGAGAGGAGGGGAAGAGAATAACTTCAGAAAGAAAAGGAAAATATGTAAAGAGGAAAGTAGAAATGTATGACAATACTTCTGGAAAGAAAATATCCAATCACAAATTATGAGCTGCCCCCCAAATTGGTTGTTTTTCTCAATTTTTTTCAGGGTATGTTCATGGGGTCCCAAGTTAATCTTCTCAGTTATCTGATGGTTTTCAGATATATTAAATCTTAAAAAATAAATATTTCTGAAATGTCTTTCTGCCGGTGTGAAGGAGAGAACACAAAGGAGATGTAAAACTGCTGCAGGAAATGTGGGGAAAAAAGGATTCATAGAGATGAGGGAAAAGGGGAATAAGGAATGCAGACTATTTGCAGGCAGGCAAGGGGCAAAAAACAGTAGAAAAGCAATGTCAGCATTAATACTACTTACCTGTGACTTATGTGCCATTGTTTCTTTACTGTTTTATTGCTATTTTATATTGTCCTGGAATTTAAACTATTGAAATTTTTGGGGGGAAAAAAAGGCAAAAATCTGCTGTGACATTACATCCAAAATCAGCTGTATTTAAACAGATAAACTGTTTCTGTGTGGGATTTAGACAAACAGGTTTCCAGGATGTAAAAATAAGGGGTTTGTTAATCTATTATTCTGAAAAATGTGAGACAGGTGGAAGTGCAGCAGGAACTGAACTTACCACACGAAATTGCCTGTCAAAGGGTAACTGTTTCATATTAAGTGAAATTGTTGTCTGCTTACAGTCTTTGGTCAAAGAGAGTAAAAAGGAATGTGTATACCCCCATTACTTATAGGTCAACTGAATTCAGCTATCAGAGACACCCTGTAAAAAGTGAATAACAGCACTTAAACCAAATGTGAAAAAGATGGCATTTTCACATTTCAGGTCTATAGCCATTATACAAGAATCTCTTTAGAGACATTTCTAAACTTTCAAAGACAAAAAAAAAAAAAAATTACACCCTATGGCTACATGAAATCCAGGCCATTTAGAACATCTCTCAGAAATTCACCAGCAAGAGCTGCAAAGACACATCTGTTATGGTTCTGGGTTACTGCATTCTGCTGCAGTTTCCGGCTTGTTTTATCCTAAATTTTAGTATTTTCTTGTTAAGTAATGCAGGAGAACCTATCATGTCACAACAGCTCCAATGCATTTGTGAGGTGAATCCATAGAGCAAATTTCCTGCATGTTCCCTAATGGATCTCTGCTTTCTTTCAGTAATTGCTTTGCCTGTCAGTAAACTGTATGATTAAATAGCTACCTGTCTGTGGCAGCTTAAACCTTTGAATCTGACAAGAGGTGGTTAGGGAAGTTAGCTTGGCAAACAGTTTAAAAGAAACCACTTCAAATGTCACATCAGTCATCAGTGGTCCTCTGCAATCTTCATTAAAAGGACAGCAGGAAATCAGATATAATAAGACTATCACAAAGTTATGCAGGTTATTTTTAATAACCCATCACATGTAACGGTTACTTGGTAAGACAAACTCCATCACTCCAAACATCCCTTCTTTCTCCTTCCCCACAGCTTTATATACAGAGCATGATGTCACCCCTGGCTTCCTCAGCAGTGTTGCAGTATTCAAAGCAAAAAAGGTTTTGGCTCTGTGTAAGTCCTGCTCAGAACCAACAAAGACATCTTTAGATTATCAGCCTTGTGTTCAGCACAGATCCAAAACCCAGACCCATACCAGCCATTGTGAAGGAAGTTAATTCTACCCCAGCCAAAAGCAGCACAGAATAATAATTGCAAATCACACTGTCTTGGAAGAAAAAGATATTGTAATTCAATTGAGCTTGTAAGTAGGAAAACAAACATAGCTGAAAAAATTAACATGTCAAAGAATCTTTGGGTGTCAAAAGACAAACCATTCCTAAAAAGCTTAAACAGTATTTTATTTGTATTTTTCAAGTAACCAAAGTCTTAAGAAAATAATATTCTTCCTAAATAATTTAAGGAAGAAAGGAAAAGGGAAATTCCTGGGAAATCTTTTTGGAAAAATGTCTATGCTCATGGACATGCATTATCTCGGGTAAAACTGCAAGAAAAGGGACTCAGGCTGGGGTTCTCTTTCTGAATGACAAGGCTTTCAAGAAGTGGCACTGGTTTGGTCCCTGATTCTTATAACCAAGATATGAGTCAGGAAATGCCTAAGAAAATACTGAAACTAAAATATACCTGATATCAATCTCATTGAACTCTCAGTATTCATCTTCTTGCTTTTATGGTTCTACTTTATAACTGGCCTCTATTACAAAGAATTTACTCCTTTGCCTTGCTAGATTACACTTCTTCTCCTGGTGGACAAAATATGACAAGCTCAGGTGTATTTAATAATCTTTCCACTACATACACAGATTAGTCTGAAAATTTCATGTATAGGCTCTTTTTCAAAGAACAGCATGAATTTTCTCAGTGCATGCATTCTTGCTTCCTCACTTCTGCTTTTCATTTTCTCCAGCAACAAACCTGTTCCAAGTTAGTGTGAGCTGTGATTTTGAGCAGCCTCAGCCTATGTGCACTTTGACACAAACAACAAACTGAAGCTGAAGTTGATGCAGACCATATCACAAAATCACAGATTCAGTTAGGTTGGAAACGACCTCTGAGATCATCAAGTCCAACCTATGACTGAACACCACTATGTCAACTAGACCACAACAATAAGTGCCATGTGCAGTCCAGGTATGTTGACCACACTGCTTCATTGGGTCGCCCAGTCGAATACCTAATCATCCTTTCTCTGAAGAATTTCTTCCTAATGTCCAAACTAAACCTCCCCTGGTGCAGTTTAAGACTATATCTGCTTGTCATATCACTAGTTACCTGTGAGAAGAGACCAGTGGTCACCTGGCTACAATCTCCTTTCAGGTAGCTGTAGAGAGTGATAAGGACACCCCTGAGCCTCCTTTTCTCCAGTCTAAACAACTCCAGATCCCTCAGTAGCTGCTCTTAAGAATTGTTCTCCAGACCCTTCACCTGCTTCACTGTCCTTCTCTGGACACGCTCTTGCACCTCTATGTCTTTCTTGTAGTGAGGGGCCCAGAACTGGGCACAGCACTCGAGATGTGACCTCACCAGTGCGAGTACATGGGAAAAGATTATGTTCTCTTATTGCCATATCCTAGAACAGTTTAACTTTTTCCACAATAACCTATCAAATAGGAACTCACTACAGCTGGACTAAGATCCTCCTGGGTCTATTTGGTCTGGTATCATGATGATGTGACTAGAACTTGTGTGTGGCTCAGTTTTCATTTTGTTGTATGTTCTAGCATATAGTTCTTACTTACCTCAAAGGGCCAGGTTTGATAGTAGCAGCTTAAGCTGTTTTCCAATAACAGATATAGACATGACACCTTCAATATAAACTTTACAAAGTCCTTCAAAATTACCAGAATTCAGGTCTTCTAAGCTTTATCACTGCTTTTAGGAACAAAACCCAGAACTCTCCACTAGCAGGCACCAGTTTCTGCTGAGATGCATTTGCAAGTGGGTGATCATAATAGCCAGATCCATTTAAGCAGATGCTGCTGTATTAGAAAATTAGCAATCATTGGGATTCTTTTGTTATTATTTGTAAATTGAAGTTACTAAGTATTATAGTTCAAACAAGCTTTAAGTTGAATTTCAGGCTATTGAGATGACATTGGAGAGTCTCAAATTTTTATCATCCTTGCTATAAAGCAGGGGAACATCTGCTAAAAAGAAACCCTCAGTTATAGATTTCACCCACAAAAAGTAAACATTTTTAAAATGTCAATTACTAAGCAGTATGAGGAGGTATAGCACTCATCAGTGACACAGCTCCACAGGAAATGTGTAAATAAAGATATTTGTGAGTAGATGAAGGAACACTTTAAAATAAAGATAAAAGGTCATCACAAAATGCAGATACCTTCAGAGACATACTATTATACAAAGCTCAAAACTAAGATGACTGGGAATGTGTAATAGAATTCTATTTAAAACTACATTACAAGTTCCACAATACTCAGTATTATCTTCTAACAATTGCAAATCCCATAGTCTTCATTGAACATTTTTAATGTTGAAAATATTATCCTAAATGCATTTGTCAGTCCTAAACATCTGCATTGAAAATGTTATTTGGTACATCTTCTATGATATACTAAAATATACATTTTACTACTTAACTTATAAGAACACCTATAATACCTGATATACCAGTGAAAAGAGTAAAGTTTTATTTTATTCACAGTTCATACCACATAATGAAATAGCTTGAGGGAATGCTGAAAGCTTAGCCTCTTAGTCCTCATGTCTGCTTTATATGTGTCTGCAGAGGATCCCACTACTCTACAATGTGAATTAAAATGCCAAAGAAGTCTCTGATACTCTTGGTGCTAAGTTCTAAAATCTGGGATTTTTTTCTCTTACTCTTCTGTTTCATCTGGTTACACAAATCTCCTGTGAAAAATCTAAGAGGATTCTCTTATCTTTTGAAGATCATCTTGCCATGTCTGGCTAACTTCATTAATGAATGGTTGACATGTCTGTCTTTCAGAACTGGAGGCAAAAAATAAAAAAGAAGGACATTTGAAAAATCAAATGGGAATTTTCACACTAGTTCAGTAGATTTTAATGTTGACACAGAAAACCAAAATCTGAGTAGTAATAATACAGATTTTAAAAGCTCCAGCCACCTTTCCCTAATAACTTCTGTGCAAAATTTAGTGAGCTATACATTAAAGAGATGATTTTGATACCTTTAACACTGCTTCTTCTCATATCTTCAAAATATTATTTGTGGAAGTGACTGTAGTACTTGCACTTAAGATTGGCTAATGCTTTGGAGGTGCAACACCTACTTTACAGAGCTGAAGTGAGGAGTCTAGTCCACTAATGGGCACAATCAGGAATTTGCACCCTGCTTTGTGTTATGGCTATACACAGAATCCAGGCTGTTAGATGAGATCCCTAAATACTATGTGGTGTGGATACTCCCTCCTGAGTTTAATTTGCTTTAAAATCCAGTTATTAGTAGAAATTTTTCATAATTTACTCATAGGGCTCCTGGTTTTGATACTCGACTTACTTCCATCTGTGGAGAGGCTCTGAAATGTTGGGCACTTTAAAATACACACATATTTCACTGAGACAAAAGAGTGAGTGAAAGAGGATCAGCATTTAATTCATAACATTTAAAAAGAATTTGTCTGATAAAATAAAGAAAGATCTAGTGGTTCCTGAATATCCCATTTAAACAAATTGTCTAAAGTAGTCTTATGGATACTGTTATTAAAATGATGTAAATATTGGTCATAGTCTTGAATTTCTATGATTTTGTTCCACACTTCTTCCTCTTCCAGAAGTCAAGTTAAAGCCCAAAGATACTGGTTGAAAAACTGCAGTTTGATGCATTCACACTTCCATGCTGGTGATTACATGGTACATGCACTGGTATATTTCGCTTAGGCTTGACTGAAGTTGGCTGTGCCTTGCTTTACATGAAAAGACTTTGCTAATGTCAGTACAGTAAAACAAAGCTGGTTTAATAATCTTCCTATGCATTCAAGCATTTCTAGAGTATTCAGGCTGGCAGTATCAGCTATCATATTAATTAGAGAACCTGTATTTCTTGACTGCCTTTAGGTTCAGCTGGAGGCCAAGCAGTTGAACCTCTGCCAGCAGTAGACTTGGGTTTCTTTGGTACTTAAAGAATATGTTCAGTGTTTCTTAAACACTAAGGATTTGCTGGTTTTAATGACAGTTTCACTTGATTTACAAACTCTTTATAGAGCATGAGTTTGCCAAGGAACAGAAGTTGATAATCATACCAATAAAATACCTCCACTTTGGTCTCTTACCAAAAATTTTTGCCAAGGTCAAGAAGCACCTAAACCTGGTAATAGGTTTATTCCCTTTAAAGAGTTTCCTATAATGAGTCTTAATTGAATTGCATCTATCAAAACATTTTGATACAATAAAAGTTGGAGACAATTTAAAAGCACAGATAATGATCATGTAGAACATTGGAAACTTAAAACAGCTATCAGAATATTTCATATGTATTTGTTACATATAAAGGAAATAAATGGGAAAATAAGTGATTATAAAAGGGATACTGTCATTTACAAAGAAGTGATCATATTTTTGTGAACAGTGCAGTATTACCTTGGACAGATGGGTACCAGAAAAATCACCCACAATTTTCTCCCACAAAAATTACTTTATTTTAATGCAGTTCAAAACTGGAGCCTAACTGCATACTTCATGGCTATTATTGCAGCTCTAAGTCTGTTGCCAATTTTCTGTTACAACAGTCATGCACTAATAACTCCCATCATGGGACATTTTATTTGGCTATAATAACTTCAGTGTATAAATTAACATAGGCTAAAATAACACTGTGCCCTTGGTTCATCAAAGTATTTCTGAGTGTACCCAACTTTATATATGTTTGACAATTTATTTATTTAATTTTTTTAATATTAGCATGTGATTACTTGCTTTCCTGAATATGGTCCTTGGGTAGACTAAAATTATTCCTTTTGGAGTCCTTTGGTTTTTCACTATTTCCAAGTCAAAGGATACTGCAGTAGATTATACTTCCCTCAGAGAAAAGCAATTCACTCTTATCACAGTCATTTCAGTAGAAAAATCTAAGTGATCAAAACCAAAGTCAGAACTTGTTTTTCTCAGAATGAAATTTTGCATTTAAATGTGGAGTTATGTATTTGTAACGAACATGTGATACGTAAGGAACAGTCATTTCATATCTTTATAAAATGTACTGCAGATGGATAAGATACTTTACTGTCAGAATTAAGCAACACTTTCTCAGAAACTTAAAATTGATTATATACTTAGCACTAAAACTGTGCTAGTCTTATCTTGGTAAACTTGACATGACTTGGTATGGTGAGAGGTGACATTATGTGAGAGGGAAGAATGTTATCAAAAGTCTCATGAAGTTGCTTATTTTTTCATTTGCATTCATTACAGATGAATCAGGTGTAGTCACTGAAAGTAATGGAAATCTTCCATTGACTTTAATGGAATGGAATTTCAGTGACATGTTTTTGTCACTTGAAAATAAGTTTCAGATAGGAGATATGTCACTATGGCAGAGATTGAAAAATGCATAATCTGAAAGTAATTTTAAAGAGAAGAAACCACTTCGAAGAATTCAGGCAGGATTAAGATATTATTCCACAAAAATTAAGAAGCTTGAAAAAAAGCGTGATGTAGGTTGGTCATAGAATGTGGAATGAGGATCTTCAAACAGGGAGAGATGAGATGCACAGTGCATATATAAGCAGTGCAAAACTGAAAACTCTATTATCCAAACTCTTTCTAATCTTAATTTTATTCTTATCATATACTTTCAGTATGAGAACTTTTAGGTGAAGTAACTTACCATGTGGTTGCAGACCACATTTTCAGGTTTTGTACACCTCAAGGACTACTCAGTACTAAAAAGCTGCTATGCAAAAAAAAAAAAAAATCTAAAGAAAATGTATAACAGCTTTACAATTCTAATGTATAGTCAGATTATGAACAAGACATAGCAAATTGGTAAAAGAATGATAGAACTGCAAAGTAGAAAACTCATAAAGTAGGAAATGCTAGAACAGAGATAGCTGTTACAATTGATAGCCTTAATATTTTGTTATAACAGTCTTATTATGATATACTATATAATTACAAGATTATAGTTGTCTCTGGATTCTTACCTCATTTAGGAGAGGAGCCAGATTATGTTCTGGGGATGGGTCAGGCTGTGTCAACCTGAATGTTTTAGGCATAGTATAGTTATATGCAACGTAAGACAAGTTATTACAATGATAGAAAATGAGATAAGTACAATTGTTTTTTCCTATTAGCTCTGTCTTCTATAGCTGTAAAGTTATAAAACAGAGTGATTGGCAGCAAACCAATATACAATATAAATAAGTTACTTTCAGGCATATATATACACGTGTTTAAAGTCACTAAAAGCATATCTGGTTTCTTTTGGAAATGAAGGACCAGTTTCATCTTGTCCTTTAAGTGGTTTTCAAGCAAAAAATCTTTTTGCTTAAACAGCTTTTCTTTAAAAAGTAATTGCTTTTCTGTGAGTGACAAGTCTGAAGATAAAATTAAGTCATTTTGCAGTACTCAGTGCAAATAAACATCTCAACTTTTTTTCCAAAATATGAAACTGTCATTTTCCCCCACTGAGACAGTTCTCAACCAGAAACATTTAATTTTATCAAATTCCTTCTTCAGTCAAAGAAAAGAAATAACCTTTACATTGAAAAATACCTGAAGAAAGGTCACCTCAGCAAGCAATAATTTTCTATTTATAAAAGCCTCAAAATAGAGGCTTCAGATAAAAACATTCCTTGACCATTCTGATGACCATTATAAGTGCATTGTACATGTTATTTTCAAAATAGTGTATGGCAATCATATTGCAGACTTGACTAGAAGCAAAGAATGTAAAATTGTGGCACCTGGTGAAATCAGTAGAAAACTGTCCTTCAATTTTCCCTTTAAAATTTTACTGATCTTGGCATTCTGCATTTGGGACAGGCAACATCATTTTGCTTTCTGTCTCACCTGGTTCTTGAACTCCTGAATCATTCAGTGTTGGGGCAACTGCTGAGTAGCACTACACCAGAGGGAAGTGAACAGATGTTCTGTTGATGGTGATGGACTCAAGAAAATAATAGGAATTACATGAGCTAACTAACTTCCATAGCAAGTGTCTGCAATAAAGAATAAAAAAAAAAGGAACATGTAGATTATCTATTCCACACATTTCTGATCCCAGTATATTCCCAGCATCCTGTGTTAAAGTGAAGAGCCTTGAAAGACTGAAATCCACTGTAATGGACTGACATAAGAGATAAAACCAGCAGTATGACTAGCATCTCACTGAAAATTTGAGAATATTTTGGGTAAACTGGTAGCACACCAAAGATTATCTAACCTATTTCAGTAAATTTATCACTTATCCTTAGCCCCAAACAGGTTATGGTGACTTTCTTCATGCCCTAAGCTGACAACTGGGCACAATCTCAACCTGGAACCAAAGTTCTCTGGAGAGAGAAAGAATTCATACCTGAGTGTGGGGCTTTACTGGCTCCTCTTCAATGCTATGTTACTTACATTCACATTCCAAAGTAAACCTGCCTCTGACCCTTATGAGTCATGTTTTAGGAGTACATACAAATGGAGATTGTTTTCAAGCAAGTTGAGCTTCAGCCAGAAGGGTTGCTAAGGGGACTCATGCTGATGACACCTAATTTTTTCTCTCAGGGCAGTAAATGGGGAAAGATAGTCCTCTCTAAGGACAGTCTGAGTTTAGGCTGAATAAAATGACAATGAACAACATATAATAAAAAATGATCTGTTGACTTGTAACAGAGGCAACAGTTCTTAGGAGAAACCATAATTTCCTCAGGCACTGGAGCTCTAGTAAGCACTGGAAAATGGTATAGTAAAACCATGAGTATGGTTTTATTTGAATAAAAAAGCTCAACAAATCAGTCTAGTACAAGAGACACTGGTTTGTGAAATAAACTGCTGGAACTCTGATGAAGATCAGTACATTGAAGTGTTTGTATCATTATTTATTAGATTTCTCATACTTAAATAATGCAGGTTGTTTATTGAGCTTTATACTGGGGGTAGGCTTTAAGTGGGGGCTGTGGGGGGCTCTGTGTGGGTCACCGGGGCTGCCTCATGCTGGACACAGCAGGTTCCAGCTGGCTCTGACCCACCCACTGCAGGGCACAGCTGAGCCCACGGCTGAGAGTGAGGGGTCTTGCGAAATGTACTTAAGAAAGGGTGAAAACACTGCACAGGCAGGGAAAGGTGAGGTATGAAAAACATCTGTGCAAACACCAAGATTGCTGAAGAAGGAGGGGAGAAGCTGCTCCAGACATTGGGCAGAGATTCTTTTGAGCCTGTGGGGAAGTCCATGGTGGAGCAGATATCCAAGCCACAGCGGACTCTATCCAACCTGGTCTTGAACACTTTCAGGAATGGGGCATCCACAACTTCTCTGGACAACCTATTCCAGTGTCTCAGCAACCTCACAGAAAAGAAATTCTTCCTAAAGACTGTACAAGCAGAAGGTTTGAGCTGCTATATAAAGAAGCAAGTAATGACCTCTCCCAATTAATGAACTCAAAGTTCCTGTGAATACTCATAGTTTCTCTGTAAAGTCATATGACTGAAAAAATATTTTTTAGATTAGCAAAATGATAGTCTGGTCTTTAGTTATGTAGATAATGTAATACACTCAAATAACAATCCTTTTACATTATAGATAGGATTTGAGTTCATACAATCACAAATTTCTCTTCTCTAAATCCATGCTGGCTAGAATAATCTACAGATACAGAGATTTTAAGAGAGCATTTAAAAGCCATATTGTTAAAGTAAAGTTTGTAGTTTCACAGGTAGGTTATCCTAACAAAATGTCCTCCATTCCAATATTTGCACTTAAAAAGAAGCATAAAATATTTTTTTTTAGGATTCTCAACTGAGTGTTCATTCATTGTAAACTACAGTTGGAGCACATGTTGTGGTAATTGAGAAATCTATATAATGCCTGTTTATAGAGCTAAGCAAAAAATAAATTTGTCTGTTTAAAAATATGACTTCATCCAAATGCATATGAGCTTGCTGTAGTGTCTATATAATCCACATTTTGGCTATTCAGTGTGATGAATAATACAAATTTTTTGCTGTTCAGTTTAATAAAACACTTCATATAACCTCTTCAGAAGAATTATCAGTTCTTTATCACAGACTGAACTGTTTAACAGAACTAGCTTAATCATAAATACTGTCAGGTGTATAGTTAGGGAATTGTCACCTTCCTCACATCACTGACTCCTGTAATATTCATTCACACCACTGGAAAAGAATGAAGGTGCAGATACTCCCTTAAAATTTTCTCACTGCAGTCCAGGCATAAATAGGTGCATATTCACATGAAAGATAAACATCACCATTTTAAGAAAGAGTATTCTAGACTATATGGACATCATGAATCTACATAAATGCAAATATAAAAATGTAAATATAAACTAAACATGAATATTTGCTAAATAAAACCTTTCTAAAACTACAGTTGTATTGTTGGTTGTTTTGGTTTTTTTTTTCTTTTAGTGAGACATAGACATGGGAAAGATACAGAGCTTATCTTTCAAAATAATGACTGATGAACAATGTCAATAGTTTTTGTATTACGTTCCTTGAAATGTTACTTTTTACATAGTTCTAACTCAAATTACAGTGTGACAATGTGATTTAAATAAACAAAATCTTTAATTTAATTTGGTATTGCAACAAAAGGGGTAAACTTAAAGTAGTAATGCACTGGGAGGACATGTAGGCAGATTCTTTCACAACATGTTAGCATTTGAGTGGGAAATATTCTAATGACAGATTATTCAACAAGTGCTCAACAATTTTCAGTAACAAGTTTCTTTTAACAAAAGACTCACTTCGAAGGTACCTTATTCTGAATTAAAATGTTAGTTAGAGACAGTCGTTTATTACTACAAGTCATTTCAGGTAGGAAAAACAGTGAAACTCAGGTGATGTAAATTTATGTGTCTTATTTGCAAATCCAGTGCTGGAGTTGCATCATACCTGCAGCAAGGCCAGTAGAAATCTTTTGCCTGATTATATAAGAATGGGAGATGGAAACAGTTACTGAAACCAGCATTACTACATTGCTCTGGGACTTGAATGGACTCCTTACCCAACCCTGTTTGGACACCTATTAAGGATTAGTCTGTGTGAGTGATTCCTGTAACCTGCATTTTTGAGGTGTCTCAAGGAGGGGGACATGTTTCTTGGGCCTGTTGACCATTGCACAGTCTGTTGGGACAAAGAAAAAGTCTTGCCATTTGTGATGGAATAGTTTAAAAATTGGATCCAGTGAAGAAAGAAAGAAAACCGAACAAACAAACAGATCATGGATAAAATATGTGACTTTCATAATTTATTTTATTTGCAAATATCCAATAAATGAAGATCAAATTACAGTGAAATGTAGTTACAGTATTTTTCTATACCACAATAAGATATGGTTGTGCTCCAGTATTGTTTATATTAGTTTATGTTCAACTTCCCCCAATTTATTTTTAATTTCAGAAGAAATTCTCCATAATTCATGCAGGAAGGGGCAACCTGGTTCCTGTTTATAACTTTGGTGGGATTGGGTTTTTCTTGTGGACTATTATATTCATGTTTTGTAATTAATATTCTCTGGGGAAGTTTTCAACCAGCTCTAGTAAGAATTCTCTAAACCCACCCTTTTTATTGAAACAGTGCTAGGTACAAGACAGGACTGGGGATAAAATGTTTGGGGGTTTTTACCACTCAGTGTTGACCTGTTGAGACCATAAGATCAACTTTCTCCCTGGCATCACCTGCACATGCAAATGGTCATCTGCCAATCACAGCCTGACGTATTTGCAGAGCAACCAGATGTAAGGAACAGTTGATGATCAGCTGTGAAACATTCAGATTGAGGGACAGTTCATGCATCCTGTAGAAAGTCTGAAGCAGATACGGGGTGGAATTCTCCCTGTTTCCCTTATTTTCTTGCAAAACCTTGTTTCATTCATAATCACTGTGTGCTACTGAGGCATTGTTTCCCCACTGAGCAGCTTTTTTCTCTGCACAATCCTAGCAATACTCCAGGTGCCATATATAATGGGCTTGAGATACTGTCCAGGCCCCACTCCTCCTTAAAAAACATCCTATGGATCACACAATTAAATGTTGTATTAAAAACATGCAAAACACAAGATAATGCCTACAAGTAATGTCTTTTAAAATTTAGCACATTTAGTCTGTAGGATAATGTAAGTACGGTCCAGATGCAGACAGGTGCCTTTTGGCACAAAATATCTTTGCTAGGAATGTAGTCACTGGATAATTTAACAGCTGTTCTCAACTGAGTCTCAATAAATTATGTGATGAATGTGGTTCTTTACAGAGAAAATAATTTTGCAACAAAAGTTTGATTGTCTCTGAAGGAATTAGGTATCAAGATAACAGGCAAATTCAAAGTTTTTGAGGAAAAATATGAATTACAGGTTCCTAAATAGAACTATTGCTGAATAATTTGTTAACATGAGAAAATAACACATTTTACTGATCTCAGTCTAGAAACTGTTAAATCTCTTTCCTTAAAACTTTCCATTTTAAGACACGTATCTGGCACAGGAAATTTCAGCCAGAGCAGCAAAGGATTAACAAAGTAAAGTACAAATGAAAGCAGGATGCCAGGATAGGAGGAACTAAGCAACCAAAATAGAAGTAGCATTGCATAAACAGATAATAACATGTCATACCTCATTCTGCAGATGAAAGTGAGGAGATCTGTTTGTGCAGCCTTCTGCTGTGCCTTCTTATGAGGATTTTTTCTTTTCTCCAGCGTATGCATTATTCATTTTAAGTTGCTAGAGAGCTCTCTCAGACAAGTTTGGTTTGTATTATTATTCTCTCTGTACAGCTGAATTTCCTTGAAATGTGGAACAACTCTTTTAGGTGGATTTTGCATTAAATTAAATCATCAAAATATATAGCAATGTAGTAGAATATAGACAAGTGGCAGACACTGGAGTGACTGAGGGGCTTGGAAACTGTGGACTTATAAGCACAACAAAGGTTCCGCATTCTGAGTTTATTTTTCTCCTTATATATTGCATATCTTGAAGAAGCACTAATAAGAGTCAGGCAAAACCAGTTCCTGAAGTGGGCAGTGGATTGTCCTACACAGAGCTGATTGTTCAGGCCATCAGGCACCTTGGGAGCATGCTGAAGACACTTATAGAAGAAATAAGTCTATGACTATGAAACTAAAGAAATCTCAGAAAGAGTTCCATATAGCCTTGTGCAGTAGGGCTCTGAGAAAGCACCAATACTTGTAATAAAGCTGCACATGTACACTTGACCATGTAGAGTGATAAATTGTAAGAATGTCTTATGTGGCTTTAGCATCAACTAACCAATGCTCTCCCTGGGTAATTCTCTGATGCACTTCAAGAGCTAACTCAGATCATGGGACCCTGCCAGGAGCAGTTAGGGTTTAGGAAGCTTCTGCTGGTGGCCAAGACAGTCTCATAGGGATAATCACAGTATGACGAGGGCCATGGGATCGAAGAAGGGACTTGGGACTGGAGGGTTTGCTGAGTTGCAGGAAGTCTGATGCCTGCTGAAGACAAGAACCTGCAGAATAGAGCCCAGAAGTCTGATATCTTCTAGAAAAAGAAAAAAACCAAACTGAACATCCTGTCACTCCACTGTGTTAATTCAGACATTTCTGCTTTACATGTAAAATTTGTCAGTATATGCATTTGGTAAAAATATTACATATGAAACATTTCTGACAAAACTTGTCCAAAATAGTGTCTGCTAGTGTTGCCATAAGCCTTAATATAGTTGTAGATTTTAATGTAGTTTTATAGTCTTTTGCATTTAAAAAGTAGTTTATAACCCCTGTACCAAATACTTAAGCTAGATTTTAACCTCTGTGTCACATTCTTGAAGCCTGTTTCTGTGCTAAGGGGGAGATATTAGGCTGTGTTCAGATAGCTACTAGAACATGTTATAGTCAAAATACAATATTGTTTAGTCGTAGTATAGAGATGGGGTTAGAGGGTACTGGCCTATGTTTGTGTTTCTTATTGATTATTTTTTGTTAGTGTATGCTTCATAGCTTGTTGCATGATTAGATGCTATGGTTACAAACCAGATGGAGAAGACTGTTCCAAGTTTTGACTGCTATATCACACGGTGAAACANGTAACCATAGCATCTAATCATGCAACAAGCTATGAAGCATACACTAACAAAAAATAATCAATAAGAAACACAAACATAGGCCAGTACCCTCTAACCCCATCTCTATACTACGACTAAACAATATTGTATTTTGACTATAACATGTTCTAGTAGCTATCTGAACACAGCCTAATATCTCCCCCTTAGCACAGAAACAGGCTTCAAGAATGTGACACAGAGGTTAAAATCTAGCTTAAGTATTTGGTACAGGGGTTATAAACTACTTTTTAAATGCAAAAGACTATAAAACTACATTAAAATCTACAACTATATTAAGGCTTATGGCAACACTAGGATCATCTTTGGAGTTATCTTTTGTGACTCCTACTTTATAATCAAACAAATATATTCTATGTGTTATTCCCAGCCTGAAAGTTGATGAGTGAATCTTCGTGTATCACAGTTGCTGGGGAGTTAGGTCTGTACTCTGAAGCCAAAACTAAGCACTATGGATTGACACAAAGCTTAAAATCTAGCACTTACATGGAGCAGTGATTGGATGAAAAATGACATGGTGTTTTTAAAGTGCAGATGTGTTAACTTCAGCTGAGACCATATCTGCACAGAAAGTACTGCCAAAATAAAGAGTATAGTCTGCTGAAATTTCTGCTGACCTTACCATGTGCAAAGATCTGCCTGCTTTTGTGCTTCAGCATTCCCTATTTTTAAAGGGCAGCATCTGGACTAGCCAAGCTGCAGAGGAAGTTTCTGTAGAAAGAAGGATAAATGTTCTTTTCCCTTGGTAGTATTATTATTATTTTATGAACTGAAATTGCTTTCTGTTGGAACTCCTACTTATTTGATAGAATATTGGAGGAGGCTGAAACTCAAAAAAAGCTAGTAAAAGTGTAAGAGATGGGAATGATGGAAAAATTAATATATATGTTATTTGAATTTAAAATGTATGTATAGTTTGAGTTGAAGATGTTTGAACAAGGAAAAAGATTTTACATGTAGTAAATAATACCTCTACATGTGATATCCAGGATATTTTCTGTACTTTTTATGTATAAAAATATTGTTTATAGCTGCTGCAGATACAGTTGGAATGAAATTTATAGGACAGTAAACTCCAATTATATTTCAAATAGAAACCCCCATAACCAGGTGGTTTCAACAAATTCTTTATTAACCTGAAAAGAGTAAGAAAAAAATAAAAATCTTTTTCATAGAAGTTCTGCTGTTTTCAAAGTCTATGTCAATATAGTATAATTCACTATATAAATATAGGATATCATTCCTTAGAATGGGGCTATTTAAAAAAAATCTCTTGATTCAATGACTGAAATATGTATTTTAAAATTTCTGAGGTCTGCAGCAGAATGAGGTGCTACAATTAGAGTCAACAATTAGAAATACCACTCTGACCTGACAGTTGTGTAATCTGAGTAAGAAGGGAGGAATGTGATACATGGCAATTCCGGGACTGCTGTAGTCATTACAAAAACCCGTGTCGCAGGATGTGGTCCAGTGATAAACAAGGTCAGGCTAGCACACCATCTGCCCATGGAATATAACATCGATGTGTTATCCTGCGTCTTTCACAGCTACATTTTTTCCAGTCATTTAGCAAAATTTCATTGTGAGGGTGGAGAGGGAAGCTTGCTTTACACTAATCAAATACAGAACAAAATGGGGAAAAATAGAAACACAAAAATTTATTCTTTGCTTGACAGTGAAAGCTGGGGTTGAAAATTCTGCCATCTCACACCCCATATAAGTTATGAGTGCTTTAAATGGGAAGGATTCAACGTTCAGCTGCCCTTCTTTGAGTGGTATCTTTCTGGGAGCTCTTACTTCTTGGCACAAGGCTGCATATTGTAGGCTCCTGTTGGGGAAAGAATTATTATCATTCTCAGCTGACTGTCTCATGCTCTGTGCACAGTGTGACTGAATTGGCTGGAGTAAAGCAAACCTTGTCAAAGCTGTGTTTAAGTCTGCTTTCAGAACAGGACTTTGAAAACGCAGCACTACAGCATCAAAAGGATGCCTTTTGCTTTCTTTACACAGAGGAATTATTCACAATTCTACAGATAAATATACAATGAAAGTGCATGCAGAGTGGATATAAAGCCCATTTTCTGTTTTATCTTTCCATGTCAAAAGCGAATTTTTTTGTTTGATTTTTTGAAAGCAAATAACTAAATGCATTAAATATATGTATTAGTACTTCTTAAATTCTGTCATTTTTGCACAGATTATTCTGCTTGAAGAGATATGATTCCTGTTGACTTCACTTGGAGGCATATGTGAGTCAATCAAGGAGTAGCTGATGCCTTGTGTTCTTTTGAACTACTTGATTTCCTGTTCAGGATACTGCCACTTACACCACTCAGCAAATTCCTATGCAGAAAGGGTTTATTTGAGGAAAGTCACACTGACTGTTGTTTGCAAAACAAAACAAAATCAGCGGTATTTTGTTATTATATGTGTTTAAGATCTCTACATGAATGTATTACACAGGCAATTATCCTCATTACAATAATGAAACATTCCTGCATTGGAGTATGGGAAAGTTTCCCTTCTCCTAAACCAGGGAGAGGTTCTGCCCTCCCCCATTTGAACACAAATACTAGAAAAGACCTTTATAACTCTTTTTTTTTAAGAATTGAAATTACAGGTCTTGCATTGCATGCCACCCAGGGATTGCTCGTTTTTCTTCTTTCTTGAGAAACATGAATATCAGACGACTGTGAAAGGGTGGGCAGATGGTGATCAGTGGCCTCACACAAATGTCAGCAGGTCTGGCCAGTTTTATTTGGGCAAAACAAAAAGCAGATTTGTACAGGGAGAAGAAGAGCCACCCAACTTTACTGCATGCTCAGGTCTATATGTCAGAGGTGGCCCAGCCCTCCAACTCCTTCCAGATTTCATACAAATACAGTCAAGTGCAAAATCAGATGTGTAGAATACATTTACTATGTACTCTTTTGAAAAGGTCATAGGTAGCCCAAGGTTTCCTTGCTGGCTTTTATTTTGCATTGTGTGTATATGGATATAATTTTCGGTATTTTAAAACTTCCATTTTTCTCTCTCTTTCTTATTTCATTTTATATATTTACATTTTGAAAATTTGTCAAATATTTATATTGATTTATGAAGTATATAAAATACAAAGAATATTATATACAGGCAGACATGCTGAACTTCAAAGACTATCATGATTGGTTCTATACAGAAATAAATAAATGGGATCTTGATGATACTTTTGATGCTGGTTTTTAGTGTGGGTAGATTTCCTGAGGTAGTTCTTACCAGTACTTTTAAGAACACATTCCAGTGGTTTTTGTTCTTTATTTATTTGAGGGTTGATCTTGGTAGTGACCATCATAGCATTGTCCAGAAAATCATTCACCTACATCCTTATGGTCATGGAAATTATTTTTGAGGTCAGTAGAATATCTACATATTCAAAGGTGTGGATGAACTTTGGTGTCTTGAGAGGCAAGATCCATCTTGAGCAGAATGCCCATAAAAGCAAACATTGTATGTCAAGGCTGAATACAGCGGACAGATGGTCTGTCACTGTGGTTAGCACATTTGCTAAGGCTCACAATGATCTTTGGGGCAGAGATGCAGTTTAAAGCTTGCTGTGAGATTGGGCCTAAGTATTAGGTAGTATTCTGTAAGCAGGATCTTCTCCAGCTGCTTCAGCAGACACTGTTGAAGAAGAAAGCAGGGATAAGGCTCCAACTTTGAAAATATTAGGGAGCTGCATGACTTCTATACTGTCTTCATGTTAAATGAAAGAAATTTGCTTCCAATTTTTCTAGATAATTAGTACAGAGACTGATCTATTTGTTGCCATTTCACAAAATACATGTGTTAAACTGAAAATAATTCTTTGGTTTTATTTTTCTCAGATACTATTCATAAATTCAATTAACAACAGAAAAGAAGGGAAGGGTTACTTAATTTTCCACATGAACACTGATTTAAATTCCATTTAAGTATACTTTTAAACTATGTTTAAACATGTAATCCTGAAAATTTAAATCCTGTATTCACTATGGTTTTAAAATCTGTTCTCCTAAAGACAGTTTCTAAGGGAAAACGACTATCTCTGCCCTTATTTTGCAACGTTGACATTTTTAACTTTGTTCCTCATATATGTTGTTATTTTGCTACAAATCGCATGTATCTGCCCTTTCACCACCGAATTTCAAGTGCTTCTTGTTCAGTTCCACTACAGCTCAGGATTCTGACTTTGCCTTGAATTCCTCCACTTCAGGATTTTCCATTCTTTTGTTTTAACATGTGACACTCATCTGCTCTGGGAAATCATTCGTGTTTGTTATTATTCATTTTACTTCTCATATACCTATTTTGAGTTTATTCCACTTCTAGCCACAATATTTCTTTGGCTTCAGTAAAGTTTAAATTTTTTTCAAGGTAGCTTTGCTGAACTTTGGAAGTTTTCTACAAGCTGAGCTATATTAATTTTTCAAACAGGAGAAAAAGCAGATTAACCCTATCAATAATCTGGTTTGCGACTGAAGGTCCCTCCCTGGAGATAGTCCCTTTCAGAGCCTTGAAAGTCTGTACATAGACCAGGCTCCCCTTAGAGGGCAGCTGGATTTATGTAGCCATCACTTCAGAAGGAGGAATGGTCACTTTCCAGCAGCACAGACCAACATTTGGTGGAGATCAGACACCCAGAAAGATGCACTGTAGTAGTAACAATGGTAGTAAAAGTCTTGTTGGAAGGAAAAATAGCTAGATGCAGTTGTCAATTAAAAAGAAGGCAGAGAGGAAAACATGCACCTGTACAAGGTGGGAATGGATGAAAGAGATTTGTGAGTTATAACACTCTTAGAGGAAGTTTTCAAGGCAAGTAAGACTGGGTATCACTGCTAGTAATAAAAGCAGACTAGAGAAGAAAGCAGACATGGACATTGTATTAGAAGAAAAGTATGAAAAGCCTTGGAGAACAGAAGTGACAAAAGCTCTTGTTTCCTTTCCAAGTATATTTGAGAAACTAAAGAAACTTTCAACAAAAAGACTGATTTTATTGCCCATAAGTGGAAACTGTTCATTTTTTGGAAAGCAGATAAAAATTAAGAAAATTGTGGGAAAAGAAAGAAAGGCATCCTTAATCTGTCTTCCTAGTTGTATGGCTTATAATTAGTCTTAACTCATGTGAAAGGAAAAGTTCACATCCCTGCCACTGATTATGGGATAAGGGAGAAGCTTAGTATAATCACATATTATAAAAACTTCCTTTTACTTATCTTTTAAGGCAGGTACTGGTATTTATTGCTTAGAAGAAACTTTGCTCTGTTCCTTACAGTATATATTTGACTAGAACTGTATGAAGCATTTATGCATCCTTGTAATTTCTCAAAATAGCACACAAAATTCAGTTATCACACCACAGTGCTGAGGATGTAGGGAAGGCATTGTGGAAGAATTAGATTTTTCATAAAATTCCACCCAGTGTACACAGGGATACCCCAAAGTCACTTAAAGTGGTTCCTACTCCTTTCTGGCATATGGTAGATGAGAAAAACCTTACAGAAATGCCATTGAAATGTTTCCTCCATTCACTTGCCAAGAAATGAAAGGAAAATAAAATACTGTGCTGCTTCCATGGCAGCAAGGGTAACCTTAGTATGATTTGGATGTGAGTTATCCTAAAGGTAGGTACACAATAAGAAATCAGAGAAGGTGCAAATCAGAGAAACAGTGGTTTTAACAGTCTTTCACATAAGACTGTTAAAAGAAGAAAGTAAAATATTACACAGTGAATGTCTTTTTCCAAGTGACAAACTGAGCGAATGAAGCATCTCTTTTGGTGGTCTTGATGGCATTGGCAGTCATTACATAGAGCCAACAGGAATATTTACAGAAAACCTATTGATAAGACAAAGGTAAGAGTTTGGTGGAGAACAGTCAAAAGAAACAGACACCTATAAGATACAAGTAACCTGAGTTCCTAAATATCCCAGTAAATGTACATGATTATCCTACAGAAATAAAAGAAATTTCAGATGAAAGATTTCAAAATGTAGATACAGTAACAAATTTTTGTCCTGCTATTAAGTATTATATTCCCTCAAAACTTATTAACATTGTGTATTTGTGAACTCTTTCCAATTTCTATTTCTCACACATAAGGCTTTGTTTTTAAAACACTCTTTCAGTTTTGTGTTCTTTGGTCAGCTCTAGCCATTGCTTACGATTTTACTCTGTGTTTTTAAATCTTATACTTAAGATCTTTCCTTGTGCTTTTTCAGAAATGCCTTCCATTTTTGTTGAAAGGCTGCATTTACTCTGTTTGGATGATTTAATGTGATATTCATTCCTTATTCTCTTTATGTGCCACGCTTCTTCAAATCTTTCACTTCGTGATCCCCTCAGTTCTTGTTCTTAATACGCTGGTCTCTAAGTCCTACACTTGCTTTATCTTTGTTTAGCAAGAATTTATTTTATCTTTCCCGTGGTATTTGTTCCTTCAGCCTAAGGAATTCAAAACAGATTCCCTACTGAGTGTTATCTTAATCAGAAAGGGAGCACTCCAGGGCTTGCTGTCCATTAACAAGTCCCTCTACGCTGCATTTCTCTACAAGACTTTAATATTTTACTCCAATTGTACAGAAATTTTAAACTTGAGAGATTTACCAGTAAATTAAAATGTTAGATGCTTCAGCTTTTTTAATCATTTAAAGACACTATACTGAATTTCTTCTCTATAGATGTATTTCAAATGTTCAAAGGTTGCAGCTGAGCTCTTTAACAGATCACAGGCTTGAAATTTGATTGAAAACCTAGCCAGAAATATTACATATAGGCTAAGAATGGCCACAGATCAGATCAGATCACACAATGTCATTTTGTACATTTTTATAATACATCAAGGAAAATAATCTGAGAACTGAGAGGAACTGATTAATTGCTCCCAATAAACACAAAAAAGTACTAGAACTTAGAGTTAGTGAACTCAGTATTCTGAGTATTTATTCTGGAATTTGATGGATAAGGTTGGAAGACAAAGACTGTAACATATGAGCACTAGAACCAAAGAGAAAGTAAGTTGTGGTGAGCACAATTAAGGGAAAAGTAGGAAACTACAACTTTATTAAAAGAAATGGAAGTTCTGTCAAAGACTTTAAGAGTGGAAATAATCCTGTATTTGTGGGATTTTTACTACTATTTAATCCTACATCTTACCAAGAGGAATTAAACAGTCTGAGTACAGCTTATTAAGATTCAGTTTAAATTAAAATTGCAAATGTGTTGGTCTTTTCCCCTAACAACAGAAAGCAGTTCATGAAACTTTTGAAAACTCAGACAACACAAGTTGGTATCACTGAAAAGATATTTCTGCACAGCCTGGATCACAGTCCAAACCAACTTAAAACTGTTTAGATTAATTTGTCTTTTAAAAAAGCAAATATTAACATATCAGAAAATGAAATTTATTGCTTTCAATTAAGATATTCACTGAAACATAACTGGATGCTCAGTGATCACTGCTTAACCAAACAATATTTCTACCTTAATTCTGAAATGGTTTACATTTTGAGATATGTACTGTTATTTTTGCATTATTTATAAATACATAAAGACTTTAAGATTGATCACACAAAACTGAAAAGGCTACACCTGATCCTATCCAGAAAGCATAAGGCTTTTCCTATTACCTGTGGCAATGGTCTGACCTTATATTTCCTGCTCATGTGTATTTTCTACTGTTTTGTACTACTTGATCTGTACCACTTTATTGAGAAAACTGGGAATACTTCATGCAGAATATCCTAAGCCTCACATATTAAGTGCTATATTACCATGTTTTGTTGTTCTCCACCTCCCAAATTGTATATATGGTATGACATTTTCAAAATTACGAACCATAAATTTCCCATAAATTGTATATGTCTGCTTCATTGTGCCACGATCTTACAGTATGCATTTCCCTATATTATGGTTTAGGAATGGTATTCCCCAATTTAGTGTTACCGCTGCAACACTCCAAACCAGGTGTCACTTGATCACTACCCTTTCCCTGACCCTTCCCCCTGCGGTGCTCTGGAGAGGAGAATTGGAGTCACAAATGGTAAAGATGTGGCTGAGATAAGAACAATTTACTGGAAACAGCAATGAGACAAGAAAACAAACAGTGACAGCAACAGTACTAATGACAGAGTGCACAAGAAAAAAAGGAGGTGAATGATTCACACATTATTGCTTACCCTGCTGTTGCCTAANCAGGGGTTATATACTACTTTTTAAATGCAAAAGACTATAAAGCTATATAAAACTACATTAAAATCTACAATTATATTAAGGCTTATGGCAACACTGCAGAAACTCCCTGCCAATCCCTGATCACTCCCTCTGCCATGCTACATGACCCAGAAGCGATTCCTTCTCCATCCCCTGAAAATTACATGAGGTGGTATAGAATAACCCCTGGTTCCTGGGCATGCCCCCTTCTGGCTACCATAAAAATCAACTCTGTCCTTGCCCAAACCAGAACACCCTTTTCTCCATCAGCCAACTTGATGTTCATTTGTCAAAAACGCTTTCATTTGGGTATGGTGTCATGAGGTGCTGAACACTGACAAAATTCTTTTAATGATATCCAGCAACCTATAGGACTCCGATGTAATCTGCATCCTATGCAACTGGTATCATTAAATCTAAAATATTAATGTGCTGAAATATTTTTGGATCTGGATGATAATATGAGCTTTCTTTCAAAAAGAGAGTGTTTTCTCTGTTCAAACAGCAATTCAGTGATCCATATGTTAGCTGAGATCCATTTTAATAGTGTTTAATGAATAATGGTCTTTAAGGCAAGTGTAGCGAAAGGGAGAATTATAGTATGAGATGAGACTATATATTAAACTGTGTAAGTGATCAAATTTCCTCTGCCTCTGAAATGTAAGATGCAAATCTCTATTTTAAAACTCCCAGTTAAATCTACCAAGCTAACTAGAAAATCTGTAGTCAATTGAGGTACAAAAATGAGTACTACTGATAAAGAAATACAAACATGTCCACAATGACACTGTCAAAATGTTTTAATCTGCTTAAGTGCCCAAGAACAGTGGCGTTGCATAACCTTGGTCTATTGTCAAAAGTTTGTTGAAAACCATACGCTGTCCTTGTCCTACATAGACAAGTTGTTTCAACTTGCATACAGTTGTTGTGTATGCAGATGAGAATCAGCATGTGGCTCAAAGAATCAGTACTAGTGCTTCTCTCCTATGACTTTTTAAAAAAAACAAATCCAATTCTGTTCACTGTCATTCAGCAACCAGATTTGTAAACAATTTACGTCTTGCCTGGAGTCAGGTAATCCTACCATTATTTAATCTCTTTAAGCACTGACAAATATCTAGATCTGGATGTGTGTATCGGAAAGTGCTAAGTAAATAACAAAGCAA
Source organism: Scytalopus superciliaris (assembly GCA_013400415.1). NCBI lineage: Eukaryota > Metazoa > Chordata > Aves > Passeriformes > Rhinocryptidae > Scytalopus > Scytalopus superciliaris. The sequence goes on along the minus strand of VXBX01006277.1, from coordinate 119,878 downwards.
CAAAAACAGGGGGAAAAAAACAACAAAGAAAAAAACCCCAATTAAAAATATAAACCAGTTGCAAATACTTACAGTTCTGGAAAATAGATTTTTTTAGTTGCTTCCAAAATGGTGGAGTCGTTTTATTCCCCCTTGCGTAACAAAGCACAAGGAGAGAAGATGAACAATCATATACAAAAAGAAGACTGTTTTCTGAAAAACAGGTTGGACTCCTCAACTACCTCAGAACCAAATTTTTTCAGAACCACTTTTTCCTCATTCTTCATGACATAAAATTCTACACACTGAAATGTGCCTTTGTAAAGCTGTCACATTCTTACTCCATCGATCATTTGCCTCTGTCTGATTCACATCTGTTACAATCTGCTTAAATGTTCCGGAAAGAACTTCAGATTTGAATATTCCCCTGAGCAGAATTAAAACTCACACAAGTTATCTGTTGATACCAAAAACTGATTTTATGAATTGCTATGAGATGCAAAGAGAATAAATAAGACAAATTCGGAAAATGCTAAGATTGCTTCTAGAAGCAGAGAAAAGATACCACCAAAGCTATCTTTCTGCTGAGCTGGTGTGGGGGGGAGGGGGGAGAGAAGCAGTTTCTGCTTTCTGTTTTTCTGTCTCTGCTGCTTTTTGATGTTCCCTCTAGCTCTAGGGATGTTCTTAGCAGCTTTAGTTCCCTGGAATGCAGCCAGGATGTGTGGCTGTGTCACTCACATGGAGCCGTGTCGCAGGCTGTGCAGAGTCCTGATTCAGCAGCACCTTTTGGCCTTCAAAAATACAGTAAGGGTAGAAGGAGAAGATATAACTCACACATGTGGTATGGTGGGTCTCAATTCTCTCCAGGCTGGCAGAGTTGCCATCTCTGGTGGCAAGTAGGCAGCAGGTGGTGATGGAGAAAAGGTGAGGGGGAGGTGGGAAGAGATTCTAAGCTATGGTAACTTGTCTCTCTTTTTCCTCTCCCTCATTTTCTGAAACGTGTCCTCAACTTTTGTAGTGTTCAGAGAAGGTTGTACGTGGTTTCTTGCCATGTAGCCCTATTCAGATGTTCGAAGAGATATGATAACCCTAAACAACAGCAAGTTATTCTGGCTTGAAAACTCCAGCAGGAAGCTCTGATGAGAACTTCTTACAGAAAGCTGACAGAGAACTTTTGGTTGGAGGTTTTGACAGGCAGAAACAATGGCAAAACATTACTTTTGGCATTTCTATATTATCTGTGTTACAGCACCATATCCATTCGTTTACTGAAATCACTATCATTCTTCTTACACCACTTAGGTTTAGATAGCAAACATACCTGAGTTTCTTCTTTTGTGCAAATCCAGGTGTTTGCAAAATGATCTATTATCATCTTCTTGGCTTTGTAGACTGTAAAACAGAAGTGAGCCCCACTGTCTTGACTACTTGGCCTTGCTGAGCAGCAACTCAAGCATAAATCATTAAAGCAGGAAATCCTCAGCTCTCCCTTACATGCAACGGTCCAGGTTAGACTGAAGACAGAACATGAATCACTCCTCCTTATTCTAACTATTAAAAAACTGGATAAGAATAAACTGTTCTGTGAAAAGAAGTGATGAGACATAAATACTTTGGAAGAATGGCATTAATTTATTCTTTTTCTTCCTGTTGTGTCAGTGTAGCTCTATGCCACCTTTTACAGTAGAATATCACTCTATGATCTAAGATGTTGATTGCATCTTGACTTGTGTAAAGTTGTAAAGAGTGCAAAATGTGGCCTGTTCTTACTGTATTGCTAAGGATCATATAGAAGATCCATTTTGACTTGTAAAGGCTGGATTAGAACCAATAACAGAAGGATAAAACAGCTTTTTACTTGTGGATTTTCTCATATGCTATATAAATTCCCTTGATCATAAAAATCCCATGACTCCATAGAGCTACATCTACTGAATAATTTTTCAGAGATAAATCATACTTCAATAATTTTCTGTGTTAGCATAGGTGTTTTCATCTTCCTAAAAAAAATTTATTTTTGTATTTCAAGCTGATTAGTGTGCAAGCACTACTCAAATTTGGCCAGTGATTTAACAATCAATTTAACCATTTAATAATCAATTTAGCAGTTTAGCAATAGGCTCTTGATCAAAGTGCCATCAAGCTAATATCAAACAATTTTCTTAAGCCAAATTCTGAAAAAAAAATGGTTGAGGGATGTTATCTGACAATTCATCATCCATCTCCCATCCAGGAAGCAAATGAGTAACTATTTCAAAAACTTTCCATGCTGTTAGAAATTGTTTTCTGCCATTCACAGTATGTAACTGAGTGATGATGTAAAATGTTTAGAATACAAATATTCCTTTACTGAGAGGAATACACTCAATTCCTTGGTTTCCATACAGCTCAGGAATTCAATTTTAGCCATTTTGATGAAGCACGCATGATATAATCAATGGCAGGAGGTCTGTGTCCTTGCAGACTTTCCTTGGTTGGTTTGTCCGTAAAAATTCTGTGAGATAATCTGCCTACAGCCAGCTGTCAAAGCTGTGACCTTCCCTTTCTTATACTCTGATTGTGTATGCCTGCCTCTTTTGTTGTACAGGATGATTTGCTATTATGGTCATAATATTAATCTTTAATTTTGTGGTGTAGTTGCCCATCAGGGTAAGAAGCTGATTAAGTGGCTTCAAGGTGCATGATTTTTTGTGTTGTGCATGTGCATCATGTTCTTTGTATTTCTTTAAGCACTGTTTGCCTTTGGGAAGCAAATAGTAAGCCGCTTAGAACAAAATAGCCCATCCTGTGCTTTTTTGTATTTCTATTTTCAGGAAACAACAGGAAGGAGAACATTGCAATTACACAAAATTTTGGGGAAGTCCTTTTGGCAAAGTCCTTTCAAAATACTTTGGGGAGGTAATTCATATGTACTGCACAGAAAATAGCCTGTTCGCAGTGATGTTCTTGTTATCAAACTCATCTTTTGTATCAGTCTGAGAGAATTTTGAAATTATTTGAAAATTTTTATTCAGCTATTCTGGCATTTTCTTTAGGATCATAGAATGGTTAGGGTTAGAAGGGACCTTGAAGATTGTTTGGTTCCAACCATGTCACCATGGGCAGGGATGCCATTCACTATTCCAGGTTCCTTAGGGTCCTATCCAACCTGGCCTTGAACACTTCCAGGGATAGTGCATCCACAACTTCTCTAAGCAACCTGGTTCAAGTGTCTTGGCACCCTCACCGTAAAGAATTTCTTCCTAATATCTGATCTAAACTCCCTCTCTTCAGTTTAGAACTGTTGCCCTTTTTCCTGACACTATCTGCCCATATAAAAAGTCCCTCTCTCTCCTATCTATAAGCCCCCTTAGCGTACTGAAAGGCTCTATATGGTCTCCCTGAAGCCTTCTCTTATCCAGGCTGAACAACCTCAACTCTCTTAGCCTGTTTTCATAGGAGAGGTGCTCCAGCCCTCTGATCATCTTTGTGGCTTCCTCTGGACCTGCTTTAACAGGTCTTTCTTGTGTTGAGGACCCCAAGGCTGGATGCAGCACTCGAAGTGGGGTTTCACAAGGGGGGAGAATCACCTCCCTCAACCTGCAGGCCCCTCTTCTTTTGATGCAGCTCAGGATTCAGCTGGCCTTCTGGGCTGCAAGCCTTCTGGGCTCAAGTCCAGCTTGTCATCCACAAGAGCATGTCTCCACCTAGACACAGAGCCATTGACAACTCCCTGGCTGCTTCCATCCACCCAATTACTTATCCACTGAATAGTCATTCCACCAAATGTCTCTCCGTGTTCAGGTATGGGGAGATCAGTTGAAAACCAAGACCAGGCATGCCACTTAAGGCATTTCCTTTTGGACTGCTGCCATAATCAATTTCATTTTTGAAAACACTGAGCATAACCAGTATATTATTAGATGTTACATCTGGTGTCCTGGTAAAGGGAATGTATGTACTCTGAGTTTTTGTTGGGAAAGTTGATGTTTAATGAAATGTTAGCCTACTAAGTGAAACATAAATATAAAATGAGACATGACCCTATATTTAATGTTAAAGAATAGAAGAAACAGACCTGGAAACATTTCCATGTGAGCAGAGCTTGCAGCTGTGCACAGCAGTCTGAAGGAGCAGGAGCTGAGAGTTAAAACTATTTTATGGCCAATCCTTAATTTTTCCCAATAAGTTCATCTGAGCATTAACACACCATCATATCAATAACTGAATAATTCATATTTTTAAAATTTCACTACAGTCTATAATCAGTAAAAAATTCATGGCATCCACAGTCACAGGGGGTATGAGCCTTGGGAATTTTGTCTTTTTTTTTTTTTTTTTCCATTTAGGTACTTAGGAACAGAATTGCATTTTTAATATTATAACAGTCTGTCAGGATTTTCAAAAAACATGCACAAAATCATCTGCAGAACAAAAAGAAGAAGGAAAATGCCAAGTAATGCAAATGCCAAGTATTTAGCATTTCAACATGGAAGAGACTTCTAATCTATCATGCTGCTAAAATGAAATGGTAACTTATTTCTTCATGTATACAAATAGGCAAAGATTCAACTACTATTTTCAGTGAACACAAAAATAATTTGATATGTTACTTGAACTGCTTGTTATTTAAAATGTTGAATACTGCATATATTCTATAATAGAACATATATAATTTTAGGACATCTGATAACTCAAAAATGCATCTGAGAGGGCAAAAATTATGACACGTTTTATAAAGTACCAAATAACAGGAAGTATCAACTATTAGTAAACCAGTATACTTTAGCCAAGTGGCTTTATTTATCCATTTAAATAAATTATCAGATGATAGATGGTGAAAAAAGTCAGTCATTTTGAAAGTTACAAAATTGACATTTGACTTTGAGATTAAACTTTCACAGTTTCAAACATCTGTTCCATAATCATTGCAGGAAGATTATTTTGAGAGGAATATAAAAAACAGAGTAAATCTTAAAAGGCATTTTGATTCACTGATGCAATGAAATTATTAAAAATGAAACCATGGAAAGATAATCAAAGCACACAAACCAGTAAGTTCACATTGCCATGCTGGAGGTGCCAATAAGCTAGTGATACTAATGACCAATGCTAAACACTTGCTAAAATAGCAGGATGAGACACTCAGACAAAAATAAGCATACACAAATTTTAATAGTGTTCCTAAACAACATTAACACCATAGGTTTCTGTTTTTTGCTAGAAAATGCTGATGGCCTTCAAACTTTCCACCGAAGAACAAGTTGGTTAAACCATTTTTTTATGTTCACACAGGTACCCTCATGAAAGCTGACAAAGAACAGGAAACGTGGGAAGAGAATAATAAAGCAGAGTAGAAGGTCATCAACATGTCTGACTCCATCGTAGTTTTCAGGTGGATACAGGCACCCTACCAGTTCCGTTGAAGAATATTTTTGCATACCCAGAAATAGACTTTCTTTATTACAACTGAGTTGTATAGCTGGTCTCTGACTGCCTCAGAATCAGATTTTCCAAATGCCTTACTAGTGGTTTTTAAAATTTGTTTTCTAACTTGGAAGAAAATGTTAGCCATTTTTTTGTTTTATAAAGAGAGAGATGACCACACAGGAAGAAGGCAGAGGACAATCTCTGTCAATACTTTTAAATGTTTCTCAAAGTTTGAACACTGTCAGCACAGCACTTTCTCTGCACTCCCCATATCCATTTTTAAGTCCAGTGAGTGAGTATTTGCATTAGGAAGGGACAGCTCTTTTCAGCCTATGATAAAGCACCCTAATTTCAGAACTTGTGGCACTATTAAGGAATTGCTATTGTGCTGTAAGTCCGTGTACTTCTTAGGTACATACTCATTTCAAATATAAGTGAGCCCTAAGGCTTCAACACCTGGATGATTTTCTTCTACGGACTCACCTTTTTCCAGCTTTCTCTGTGGGGCCAGGCACACCACTCCTGATACCTCCAAGACTGTGAGTCTATGATCATTAGTACCAGACCTGTGCATTGCCAGATCGCAGCAGGACGATCCCCTTCATCATGTGTCTGCTGAGTGAACCAGGACACGTATCATGGTGTTTATTCCAGCTTTATGCTTTTATATCTGCTGTGAGGATAAACAATATCTGGCATAAAGCAGCAATCCCTGGTCTGGCATGAGGTCTGCTGGTATGAAATTAGTATGTCATCATCCTTTATGAACAGCATAGACGGAGCAGAGAGTATATCAGATCAGCACTTTAGATTGTGTGATTGCAGTGCTCTCAAACAGGGAACAGGAGCCTTCAAAAGGGCAGTCTGGGGGCTGACCTGCTGGAAAGCAGCTCTGCAGAGAAGGACCTGGGGGTTGTGGTGGACAATAAGCTGTCCATGAGACAACAGTGTGCCCTTGTGTGCAAGAAGGTCAATGATATCCAGTGGTGCCTTAGGAAGAGCACTGACAGCAGATTGAGGGAGGTGATCCTGCCCCACTGCGCAGCCCTAATGAGGCTGCTGTGTCCAGTTCCGGGCTTATCAATGCATGGAGCTCCTGGGGTGGGTTCAGCAGAGGGAAACAAAGGTGATTAAGGGGCTGGAGCATCTTTTTTATGAGGAACAGCTGCAGGAGGTAGGCCTGTTCAGCCTCAAGAAGAAATGACTGAGAAACGCCCTCATCAATGTCAATAAGTATCTGAAGGGGGGGGGGGGGGGGTCTAAAGGTGGTGCCAAGCAACAGGACAAGAGACAATGGGCAGAATCTGATGCACAGAAAGTTCCACCTGAATATGAGGAAGAATTTCTTCACTATGTGGGTGGCCAAATACTGGGACAGATTGCCCAGGGGGTTGTGGAGTCTCTCTCAACGGAGATACCCTATTCAAGAATCATCTGGATGCAATCCGGTGCCATGTGCTCTAGGATGCCCCTGCTTGAGCAGGCAGGATGGGCTAGATTACCCACTGTGGTCTCTTCCAACCTTACCCATTCTGTGATTCTGTGAAAAGGGATTTCCTGTGTTGCTGAAATAGTCTGAGGTAGCTGCTGCTTTTCAAATTGGGTCCACTGAAGTAAGCATATTAGAAAAGGTGGGGAAATTATAGACACATTTTCCCAACACTGCTACAATAGAAGCTCCTTGTCTGGTAACTCCATTAACTTCTGTGACCTTCTGCTATTATTCCCATGCTCAGCTTTATACATGAATAATCCCATGACGGGACTCCCTTTTTTAGGGAGGCACAGGTATTACTGGCAGCCTCATTGTGTCCTTTAACTTTCCCTCACTGACACCATCTCCATTTCTCTCATATGAATGTGGCATCCTTTGTGGAAACTGCTATTGTGAGCAAAGACACACTAACTTTTATTCTTCCATGAAAATAAAGATAAGCTGATTTTTTACATGCTTTTACTTTTTCAGAAAGAAACTCTCGAACAAAAATTCTTATTCTTTTCCAGAGGCGTTTCAGAAATTTTTTTTGGTCAAGTTAAAATGATCAGAAACAAGTTATTTAGTTTAGAAACACATACGAGTTTGCACCACACTAAATACCTGTGCACCACTCCTCCAGTTCATGTCAGGATTTACCTTGGTTCTGTAGCTCTGTGATGTGATGTACACAAATTGACATGTGTTTCAGCTACTAGACAGTCACTTAAATACACCAGTATGGATATGTATTATCATAGTGAAAGTGCAGATGCAGAAATCTCAGATACATAAGACTCTCAGGTGATTGTTACATCACTCTTAGTTATTAATTTGCCCTTCTTATTGTAAAGTCTCAGGGAGGTGGGGGAGGAAGAAAAGAAATAAATATCAACCAACAAGCCAGTAAAAGGTGGTACATTTATGGCCTTAAAAGTATTTATGGACATCATATCTGTATTTTCTAGGGCAACTGTTTTGATCATTTTTTGTAAAAAGAAAAGCTACAATTCTGTGGGGTGTGACCAGATCTTCTGGTGGATCTAGTTTCTGAGCTCTGTGGGGTTCAAAGGCTGCGATTTGTAGGCTCATGCAGATTTTCACATCTCAGCTGAGAGCACTGGGCAGGGAGAAAGCAAGAAAAGCAGTATCTGTTCCAAAGCATACATTTTCTCAACAGTCTTAGTGCCCACTCAACCCTGGCTTTCTTCTTATCAGTTGATATTCACACTGAAAATGTGCGGTTGTGTTTTCAGTCTGAGACCACAGCAGCAGCCAGACTATACCACCTACTGCAAGCTTAGAGAGAGGCCTGCAAAGTGCAGTGATTCCCTGCTTTACTTTCAGGGGCTGGAGGCAGCAAACGGGCAGCCAGGAGGGATGGCACTTTGTCTTGGTGTTGCAACAGCTGTATCTGCTGAGTTAACCCAAAAATTGGCTAACATGAAAGACTTACACTACTGGACACTACTGGAGTTTCAGACATTGCTTTTAGAAGTTTCCCTGAGGTTAGAGTTAGGGATAACTTGTACAGTGAGTTTCTTTGCTTTCACTGTGGGTGTAAGTAAAAGTCTGGAGGGAAGGGTTTTTGTGTGTTGCTAATTTGGATGTAGTTTGGGAAAGTAATGTTGGCAACTACTTTCCTCTGTTTAATTCTCCCAGTATGTAATGAAAATTGATTACTTCAGTGCTTTGATCTTAGTGATTTACTTTCCAGATATATTTAAATGTGAAATCAAAGCTGTCCAAAATACCAGACGGGATATTGTTATCACTAGATTGCTTTAATGAAAGCAATACAAAATTAAACTGTAAGATGTTTTTATTCTGAGTGTGCCTGGAGGCAAGCAACAGGAACAACTGATAAAGAAATCAATAAAAAGATACCTACAAAGCTAAATAACCCAGAGAAAAGAAATAATGACCTTTAAAGCATCCATTAACCTTTGGAAATGAAATAACTACAAATCTTTCCATTAAATAACTACCTGCTTAGTAACTCTGTCTGGACATACACGCTGACATTATATGGGTTATGCAAAGACCCATAAAGCCAAGGGAAACATAAGCACATTATTGTTGCATATGTTGTGGTGTAACTGGAGAAACATTTTTCATCAAGAAGTGACCAAAGGAGGACATTCTGTTTGTGGGGTTCTAGCTTGTTTCTTTATAAGCAGGATAACTCTTTTTTCTGAAAACGAAGTTTCAGAACAGTAGAAATTATTTGTCAAATTGGTCCTAGGCCTATACAAAAAAAAAAGACTATAAAAAGCCAGAACAGTTATACAGATGTCACATTTCAAACTTGAAAAACATAGTAAAATGTAGATGTCTACACCTAAGGTTTCTGCCCTTGACTGTCATTGGAGTAAGTGTCATTGGGTGTGAGTCTGACTGTAAATTACATTTAAAATTTGATTAAATGGGTAACTTCTTTGAATTGCTTCATCTCTCCACTAATTAAAAAGAGTTGAGAGCAAAGATTTAGAAAAGGTAAGCTGAATCCCTCCTGAACCACTTACAGTGGCAGTATCACTAACAGCAGATCATTCACAGCATAGATGTGTGACAACAAAATGTTAACATTAATTACTTTTTTTTTTTCAATTAAGTTATATCGGGCTTACCCTTGTGTATATGGATACAACATTTCAGTTTGCCACTTGTAACCCTTAAACTGGATTGATCTTGTTGTCAAACCAGTCTCTTAAGGCCTTCACTAAATTTCAGGCTGGGTCCCCAAAACTGGAATTGCAAAAACTACAGGGGAGTAGTGTGTCTTCTGTCTGGGTAAAACTGCAGTCCCTCAGCTGGTTACCCTGGCCTGTTGCTGTTTTTACTCTTTTGTACCTTTAGGAAGGTGAATCAAACTTGATCTGTTCTTTGTATCACACGGCCACAGGAAATCTTGTTTGCGTAAGAAAGCTGAAAATAAGTTTGTAGTTTCACAATACATTTTATTTGGTAGAAAAGCCTATGTTTGTTCTCATTCCCATCAATATTCTGCAGTCTGCTTATTGTGGGTTAGTGAAGAGTGTCCTTTGGTATGGTAGAGGGTGAAAATCAGAACCAGATCACTCACTACAGTGAAAGAGAGAAACTTATTGAGCCAGTTTTTCCACTCAGAATGTGCAACCACATCCTTTGAGACTGATTCAGATGGCGAACTGTGAAATACTGCCCTTTCCCCAAAGGCATTGGAAATATATTGCTGCTGACATTTTTTTTTTTTCTAGGAACCTAAAATCTTGGTCTTCTTTCAGCTTTAGCAATCATGCTGTCCTTCCAATTACACCTGAAGATGCTATCTAAGCCCCATGGCAAATCAGAGCTGGAGGGGGATGAGCATTAACTATCCATATCCTTAACATTCTTCATAAATGATACAGAGTTCATAAATGATACAGAGTTCATAAATGATACAGAGTTCATAAATTATACAGGAAAACAAAAGTCATTTCAACACAAAGCAGAGGTTGCTGCACAGAACAGGAAGAGAGAGGCAGAAAAGGCTCAAGGAACAAAGTATAGGAAGAAAGCATTCTGCACAGTAACTTATCCTGTGGCCAGTGCACTCATGTGGGACCCAGCAGTCTGGGATTCCAGCTTCACTGCTTTTATCCTTCAGCGACCTGAAAGTACCCAAATGCTCATCTCACAGGCAAATTATCTTGGCATTAGATGAGTGTAAAGAATACAGTAACCTTAACCAATTTCCGTAAATGGAGCTCTTTGCTTTGCTCAGATCTAGGCTCAGATCTGGTTGGTTAATTGGTTGGCTGATTTAGAAGCAGGACATGATAACTCAAATCCATGCTGGACAAACAAGAAAAGGTAGAAACTCTACCTTCTTCTTTTCAAGTGCCTTTAAACATTGTGCAAGAAGAATTGTGCTATTTATTCTCCAAGTGCCATACCAGAAAAGAGTGATGTAACTGTAAATATACAACTGATTTTTAGGCTAGAGTCAGATAGATACACATAGTCCTGAGCCTGACATTTCCATTTAAGGAGTTCCGGGTAGAATTCCACATTTGCAGAACTGCAAATATTACCCTTTGAAGCTTACTGCAGTCCCCGTGCAGCCAATGACCAAGGTAGGTCCCTACATTAGCATTCCACGGTTGCTTCCCATTGACGTGTGCTTTCCATAGGCAGTCAAGGCTTCTACGTTACTGCTCTGAGTCATCCTGCTGATGATTCACCCAAGTTTACTGCCTAAAGCAATGGGAATCTAGCTCATTATGTTTGAAATGTCCACATTTTACCATGTAGCATGCAGTATTCTGTAGATTAGGATCAGTACTTTTAATTCAGCATATTAGTAATGTGAATCAAAGTGATACACTGCCATCAACTCATCATCTAATTAGGAGATTGCTGTTGAAAGAGTGGAAGTCCCTATGCATAATATCCATATTTAAACCTCTGTATTTGCAGCAGTTTAACCTAACAGTTATCCCTGACTTAATGGTATCAGAAGGTGTTGAAATAACCAGTGATGTGGAAAGGAATGTACACAGTTCTTCAGCCACTTATTTGGATGACAACATTGCAATAAAGACATTACCTCAGTGATAATATACTTAGTAAGGAGGCCTATTTTTCCTCTTCAGATTATTATTATTCAAAATTGATTCCAAGCAAACCCAATTTTTAGAGACTGAAGAGAGGAAAGAATTCTCATTCTTTGTTTAGTTCAAAATTTTTTGGCAACAGAAATTTTAATAAGGATGAAATCTAATAGGGAAGGTAGTATCCACCATTTCCAACAGGGCTGTTATTGCATTATGATGCATGTAACATCTGAAATGAAAGAGGAATCAACCTCTATTGTCATGTTTGATCAAAGTTGCTTCCTTTGTAAGTCTGTCATAGCTTGATTTTTCAAACACTAGAAGTCAAAGTTTTAATACTGTTTCTAAGAATCTTTGAAAGGCATGCAGATGAACCAAGACAAACAAAGAGGTTTGTTTTGCAGGTTCCCAAATTCTAAAGATTATTTGGAAACTTTTACAGCAAAATTATTAAAGAGTAAAGAAATTGAAATCATGGGTAAGTACTATTACAAAGAAATTGTAAGAAGGAGATTAATCCTGAAATAATTTCAGTTAGTTAAATACTCTACTTATTAAGAGATCTGTATTTAAAGTGGTCTAAAACTTTTATTATTATCATAAACTATATTCATGTTTTAACAATTGTTATACTAAAACGAAAATTCTAGTGATGACAAGAGCCTGACTGATTTTATCTTCTTCCAACTTTTCTCCTCATACTTTATTCTAATTTCTCACTAAGCAACTTGTAACAAAATGCAAATTGCAGAAATCAAAACTTAAATACCCTCATTCCAGCAGCATCAAACACTTGTTTTAAATAAGTTTGTTCTAATTTTTCTTTTTTTTTGTTCAAATGTAATTTCCCCATAGTGAAATCCCATATACATGAAGAATTAAGAAGTGTTAGGATGTGAATTTGAATGCCCTCAGAGCAGCATTCCAAGTATAAGATCCCACTAGCATAGGAAAAAATAATTGGTTTTCCCACAAAGTAACATGTTTTAGTTTTGGTTTTGTTATTTAAAGGATGAAAGAAATGCATCTGTGTGATTAAAGTGTTTCAGAAAGAGACATCAGCTACAGAAACTAGGAAGGAGGATTGTGCTAAGGAATCTAAAGTGGTCTAGTAGGAACAAAATAATGGGAGAGCATTTGCTCAGTTTGACTCAAAACTTCCTAGGGTAATTCAGCCGTTTTAAATAGCAAGCCTTCCCCACACAGCATATTCTGGCTAAAGTGACTGACAGCTTGGAGAAGACAATTCTGATTAGGAGGCAGTGATGAATGAACATGGAAGAGATCCCCTCACTTAGGGCAATTGGAGTCAGCAGATGTGTAATTTCACCTTCATTTGAACTGATTTTTTAAATTAGAATGCATATGCTCTTCTTACAAGTTTTGAAAAGAAAGTTCATCTTTCCTTTTGAGTTCCCTGATTCTTCTCGGTAAAGTTACTTTGTTAGTGTGGAAGGGAGAGGGAGAGGCTTGCCGTTTCTTGAATGTTTCTCATGTTTTGCGTTTTTTTCATATGTTCTTTTCAAACTGAACGTTAGCCACATTTTTATCCCACCTTTTCAAAAATCATGTTCCCTGGTGCATAGCTATCCAGGACACTTCAGTGTGTGACCCTAGGCCCAGCAAGGATATCTTAGAATCATGGAATCATAGAACATCCTGAATTGGAAGGGACACACAAGGCTCATTGAATTCAACTCCTGACCCTGCCTGGGACTACAGCAAGAATCACACCATGTGCCTGAGAGCATTGTCCGAACACTTGAACTCTGTCAGGTTTGTTGGCATGACCAGTTCCATGGGAAGCCTGTTTCAGTGCCTGACTACCCTCTGAGTGAAGAGTCTTTTCCTAATGTCAATCCCAACTTTCCGCTTCATGCTGTTCCCTTGGATCCTATTACTGCTCATCTGAGAGAAGAGATCAGTGCCTGCCCCTCCACTTTCCCTTGTGAGGAAGCTGAAGAAGGAAGCTCCTATGTCTCTTCTACTCTTGCCCATCCTCCTGGGATACCCATCCTCTTAGGACTCGTTCCTCTGCAGCTATGCAGGCTCTGCCTGGGTCTGTCTTAAGAAAAAGTAGGTCACCACCACACATCCCTGCAACACTCTCCATTCTATTAAACACCTACCTCCTCTGGCCAAATTGTGCTACAGAGAGGAAGTTATTCCCAGAATTGTCTATTGAGCTGTGAAGGAGTGCTGTATACATCTTCCATTCTCACATGCACTTGCCACCTACAAACTCAGGGTTGGAGCACACCTCTGTCGGAGTCATGACTTCCTACTGCAGGTGGAAGATACGTGCTCCCCATCCGTGGTGACTGAGAAGGCTCACACCCTCTACACAGGTGTCAGAGCATGGGTGGAGGGCAGCTGGTGAAGTCCAGGCCTTCTGATGTTGTGGGAGATGTGTGAGAGCAGGGAGTGGGGAGCGCTGGGTGCAGGACACTCAGCACACTCTAGTGCACTGCTGCCCCCCTGATTCCCACCTCAGTGCTCCAGCAGGACCATTCTCCAGAGGATTCATCAGGATCTCCTGGGATCCTCAGGAAAGTTGTCACACAGGGTCTGTAGCAAGGTCATATGAACACTGGAGGAGCACTGACTACAAAGAATTATTCTCTCTGCGGACGTTATTGCCCCAAAAGTAAGATGTGTGTATTTTTATCACAGTATCCTTCATATTCAACATTGTAGTATCCAGAATAAAATTTTTCAGCAACATTTACTTTTTTTTTCTTTATTCAGAGAACTGTAAGCACTGGGAGAAAGTCAAACGATTTACATTTCTTTCACTTTTGCTTCCTTCAGCTTGTGCCTGTGTATATAGGTTTATGGAGAAATGTGCTCCCTAGTTATCACAGCATTAGAGTGATACAGGATCTTCACAGAAATGCTAGAAAAAAATCACAATTAAATATTACACAGAATAACTTTCCCTTCCAAGTGAACATAGGATTCTTCTGTAAGATCAAATATGAAGAGCATGACTGGTTATACAACTTAAACATTATTTTAAACATACATTTAAGCTTGACTGTGCTCTTTGTCTCTAATATCTACAGACATTAAAAGCGGTGATGAATGCATAAGAAAATAAAACTCTTACTGACTTTATATACAGGGCAAAGTCAAACAAAAGCAACTAGTGCATTTAGGCTTTTTTAGGAACACCACACTGAATCAAAAACAGGCTAATGCAGTAAAGAGCACAAACAGCAGTTCATCTCTGTCTCCCACAAACTGATTGTGCACAGAAGCACACTGACAGTTCTGGTTGTTGGTGGCCACAAGCCACTGTCCAGCATCCATAAACAAATGAGAAGTATATTAATTCTTCATGTTAGCTTAGCTCATTTCTAAATCCCTGCATTAAAGAGCACCAAGCCACATAGTTTGTTACTTTTTGCAATGCTTTAAAATTTCTACTGGAATATAAAAAGGGAAATGTAAAGGAGCAAATGTGCTTGGCAGGCAGACTTTTTCAACAGACCCCTCAAACCCATGATGCACAACTTTGCTTTCAGGCTGATGGAACAGACATAGGGCGGAGGAGCAGCAGCAACAATGAGCCAGTTTAGAGCACCCCAAACATTTCCAGAGAGTGAGAGCACAGCAACCTTCTGCATCTATTTGACCACAGCAGCACATGTGTGTTCATCCAAACATGAATGATAATAATTCATCCTTTAGTTACTGGAGTTAAATCCTTTAGTTACTAGAGATAGCACATCTTGCATCGGGAACCAGACCTGTTTCTTTCTTGTCTTGTTGATGTTGCTTGCTGTCAACATACCTAAGAGGCAAAAAAATCTTACACTGTCATTAAATTATTTTTTGTCTTCTCCCACAAGGCTCAAAAGGACAGTTAACTGAGGATTCCGTTTCAGAGGCTCTTGGCAATGGTCAAACCTGAAGGAAATCAGACAGAGGCCTATGGTTCCAGCATAAAAACCTTCCTCTGCTTTTTTGAACCCCGTTGTATTCATACTTAGCAGAGTGATGGTTTCTTGTCAGAGAACTGGCATTTTAGTTGTTGATACCATGCAATTATTTTCCTTTTGTTTGTTTGCTGCTTTGTGGTTTTTCCACATACTTATCTTCCTAGAGCAGTTGAAAAAGAAGGAAAATGTGGTTATGTTGTTCTCTGCACCATGATTACCATGATTCAGCCTAAATGGGTAAAATGCATTCAGTTAATACAAGGTTCTGCTATTTATCATTCTTGCTGTAGGGATTGTGCCTGCCCCTAGAGAACATTGCACAGCAGTGCTTTTGTTGTACCACCTCTTGTCTTCTATGGGCAAATACAGCACTTCACAGCAGATTGCCAAATAGTTGCAATCTGCCCTGCACAGGTCAATAAAGAGAAAACTTTTAACCACACAAGGTTAACACAAACATAGGTTGTTGTATTTGGGGCCACACAACTGCATGAGGAGACAGTATAGATGCCTATTTTTGAAATATATGTATTTTAAAAAAGTATTGCACTTTGCATGATAATATGCTTTATTAGTTCCCTTGTTGCTATACATAACTTATTATTTTTTCTCACCCCACACACTCTTTTGTAGGTTAAGAGGAAATTCTTCAAGTAAGACAAAAATATTTCCCAAAGTGTTTCCTGCTCATAAACATCACTGACAGGCATCATCTTGTGTTAATAGGCTCAGAGTTTCAGTTTGGATGTGAACATTTTAATGTATAAACACAATAGGTTAGTTTTAACCCTAACCAAATCTAGAAGATATAGACCTCCTTTCACCAGGTGTTAATTTGTTCTATCTCTATTAGAGCTATCTCAAAAATTATGAAGATTGTTGAATATTTTTTTTATTCAGCTTCAATATACTTGTGTAATTTGTCAGTGTAATAGATATATCTATCTGACCTCCATTAGGATGCAATTTTAAATCCACCAGCCAAAGAGAAAGGACTTGCTTATGTTTATGTAAAGAGCAGACCCTTTGGAATATAATCCTTTTCCGCTGTGCACATCTCTGAGGTTGCAACATAATGTAAAGATATCTCAGAAGTAATTATTATTAAATAAATTTTAAAAAAACAAGTTTAATGCCATTATGTTTTGGACAGAACCAGATGCACAGGAAAATATAACTCTTCTGAGCTTTGTGATTTATATTTTTTAATTTTTGCAAGTACTGATCCTTTTTTTCCTCACAGACTATCATTTCTTCATCCTTAATCAGAGAAGACACATCTAGAGAAAATAAAAGGTTTTTATTTTTTTTCCTTAAATTCTTAGCCATATGGAGAATCTGCTTTATTGATTGTTGCAAAGTATTCAGTCTTTCTAAAAGTAAAGTTTTGTTTTGACATATACTATGCATAAATTACCAGTAAGTTTACTTCAGGAGGAACAATGTCTTAATCAATGGTTGTAAATCTATGCTAAGATCTTTATAGCATTTTAAACTTATTCATGAAATTTCTTTTCTTCGAATTATAGAATAGCCTCCAGCCATTTTCTAAGCACTGACAGTAAATTTTTTGTGCTTTGCAAGTCAGTACCTTCCATGCAATCAACAGTGAGTCTTGCTCTATTGTCACTGATTCCTGCTGCTCTGTTGATGTCATCGTTATACCAGTGTTATATACCATTCTATTGTTAATATATTTCTTGTACATTGAATCCTTGAAATTTTATTATGGTTTTGTGCAGTTACTGAAAGGCAGAAAATTGACTTGGAAGGAATTGAATTATTCTGAAGGAGCCAAAGCTAAGGTAGATGTTTCCCCAGTCTGTCAAAAGAATGATAAAAAATAGGCTGTCAGACATTACTTGATTTCTCGCTAATCATGTACTACAGCAAAAAGATGCTCCAGGGCTTGCATTGCTGTTCCCTGGGTGCACTGATAGGTAGACTGGGAGATCAGAGCCTGAAGGCCAAGTGCTTTCATCCATGCAGGAAGTGCAAATTAGACAGCAATTCTGTGCACACAATCTGGAATTCAACTTTTGTAGCACTAGAATACATAACTTGTCCTACAGCAACTAAATCATATGTTGGCAAAAGCTTTTAAAAATTCCAGTGTCAGGGCTCTCCCAGCAAGAGTTATGAAGGGGTCAAAACTGTGGGAGACAGTGCTGTAATCATATGACTATAGTTCACTAGAAGCTGGGCAAATTGCAACATTGACTTCCTTGTTCTATTCACTAATGAGCTGTAATGGCACAGTTTTCTATCGCATGTCTTGGGTACGCTGCAAACAATTTTGTACATTCAAGCAAACTGGAGAGGTGTCGCCTCAAATAAGATGTTCTTGATCTCCTTATCTCGCCATATTTTAAAAAATCTTTATAAGAAGCTTTCAGTATAGTGGTTTAGGACTGTAGTGATGGGGGTTTTTCACCCCTCAAATTCAAGTACAGTTCAATAGTGTGCCAAGGATAGTCCTCATTTATTTCAAAAAAGTAAGACTACCAAAGGAATTAGAAAGCTCTGCAAAGCGCTCGCTCCTTCTTTAATTTTTTGATAGTGACAGATGTGGGGATCCATGGGGACATCTGCCAGCCATCAGCTCGAATTTGCCCAACTATAGTTGCACAAATTTCACTGTGACATAGAAAGGAAAAGTTTCTTATGCATTGTTAGCCCGTTTGCATTGTTAGTTTCACAGAAAATCTAGCTCATGTTTCTTATAGTCTGAGCTGTCTGGCTGGGAGCAAGCCCTGCTGCAGACACTGTTTGCAGCATTAATGGAGAATGGTGATTCAGCTAAGGAAGCCTAGTCCTCAGCAGACATTTTCAGTTCAGCATAATGTCACACCAAGACAGATAAATGGCTTTGGTTACAGAGCTGTTCTGTATCAAACCATGTTGCAGGACAAAATCACTCTTTTTGGCCTTTCACTGAGAACCTATGAATATTCCTGGCTTTGAAAAGCCTTTAAATACTCCTTGAACAGCCCTTCCTGCCTCCAAGATTTTACCTTTAAACGCAGCTATACTTCTACATGCACATCTTTATAAAATTACTTCAAGAGACTTTTGGTCCCACCAGTGTCAGAGAGAATGGATTTTCCCCAGATGTCATATGTAAGGCATCAACTGAACAACATGAATGATAAAAAAATTTCTTTATGCATACATGTTCTGGGATTCCTGTTGTGGAAGGCACTTAAAAACAGAGATAGTTTGCTCTAAATATTTAAATAATTTAAGCTTTCTAAAATCAGCTAAATCTCTCAGAAATCATGGTTATGAAAAAATAAGGGGCGAGGGGGGCATGGAGTAATAGTTTTCAAAAGTGGTTGTTTCTTTTTTATTGAGTTGCAAGATTTTTGCTCTAAGTGATAAAAAATGCTATGATGGCATAAAAGAACTTTCCAAAATAGTGAATATCAACTTTAGTTTCCTATTTGTCACTATTAACTGAGTCATTTGGAGGTCGATATTTCAGAAAACTAATTAGCAGTTGTCACAGTGGTTTCCAGGCTTTAAACACCAAGGCACATCTGGAAGCTGCATCTTTCTGTGGGAACTTGCTGGTGCTGCTGCTGCAGGATAGCTTCTGGAGGCAGAACAGGTGCAACACGGATTTTTCTGTGTTTCTCTGATTCCTTATGGATGCAAAAGGAGAAATTGTCCTTTTCCCTCTCCTTTGTCCCTTCTTCTAAGATGAGAATATACCCTGAGTAACAAAAGTATGTGCATGGAGGAATGCCACAATGCTTTCAAAAGGTGTCTTCTGTTCTGGAAACTATAGTTTTGCACTGTGGAGCATTCTCTCTTTTCCTTGTAGAGTTCAGCTTTGTATATTTTCAAGAGTATACAGACTAGTCCCAGAGGTTTTCACTTAATCAATATTCATCACTATTTTTCTTTGCATATGAGCTACACGTGCAGGGATGAAATAATCTAAGACTCATTGTAGTGTAGAATTTCTGTAGCTGGTATGAGTGGACTCTGATGTGATTCCACAACCATTATGGGCTTTGACTACAAAATGTGGCTTCTCTTCTTTCCATCCAAACATCTTATATCACTTCAGCTAGATATCTTTGGTATGTTTAGTAACTTTTTTAAATGTTTATCTCCCCCTCTGAAATATGACTGGAAGATAGGAGATGCAAGGAGGTAAGCTGTAAGACAGTGAAAGAGTAAAGTATTCTATCTAATATGTTTGAAAGAACTTGTTAACTTGTTTCTGTTTCAGTCTTGAAGACATTGAAGAATATATTGTCTTCATCCAGCAGATCAGGATAGACAGTGCTGTCAAAACATAATTTTAGAAGAGCTCATTTTCCTTTTCATGTTTTTGAGGTTTAATTACGAAAATGCAAATATGGCTGATATTAGCTTGCTAATTGGCATGCTGTTTTCATTAAGATGTGAAATGCTCTTACCGAACAAAAAGTAGGGAATATGTAAAAGATCTGGCTGTCATTCATAGACAGATTCACAGCTGTGAGAAGGGCTGGAGAATCTAATGTGGACAGATTCTCCAAGTGTGAGACACTTCAAGAATTTTTTGTGCCTCTAGCACTCAGTGCCCACAAAGGTCAAGAAGTATTTTCAACTTCTAAAACACAAAGTGTAAGGAAAAGTTTGAATTCCAGTACAGCAATTGTTTTATTATTACTGCTTATTTTAATGAGGAATTAACAACAACCAACCACTGACACATTCTTGGGGCAAAGTCCTTTATGCAGAACTCAGCAGACAGGAGATAATGTTACAAATCTGTACTAAACAACACTTTATGTGACAGTAGCTTACTGAGGGGATGCTCTGGTTACGACCAAGTCCAGTGGAATTCTTATTCTAGGAATAGTTCTTAAGTATACTACAGATATGATTATTTGTGAATTTGTGAATCCAACAGAGCTGAAGCATAAATGACACAACTCAACTGATTCTAGAGCAAACTTGAAGCAGGTGTGTGATAAGCAAATGGCTAAATGGGGCTTAGGATTTGAAGTTTCAGCCACAGAGACCTATGCTCAGATCTCTTCCCCTGAGTTGTGTAGAGGACAGAGGTTCTTCCAATGACAGCTGAAAGGTACTGAGTACCTTGACAAGGCATTAATCAAGGTCCAAGGTCCTGTCCTGCTAAAGATGTACAAGCCTGTTTTGGAGACACCATCTCTGATCTTTGTATAATGGCACAAAGCTCTGACATTCCATTATCATTTTTCAGTTTTCATCTGTGTTTATATATAGGCTTGTACTGTGATGAATCAGACCAATATTTCACCATGGTTAGGCTTCATTTGCCTTGAGTTGTTTTGACAAGTTAAGCAGCAATCCATAACTACCTGTGTTTTTTCAAGATCATAACTTACTCTAAAGTCATGATTTTGTAAAGGACACAAAAGGGGCAAAATAAATCTTTTGCTATGAGGTGGTGAATGGGTGAGAGGACATGGTGCTCAATGCCCTGGCATACTAATGTTCCAAACCACTGTCCTACTTAGTTCTGCATTTGTCATGGATCAGCACTATTCTAGTTACAGAGGAAATTAATTTAATTATAATTAGGTTATTACAGGAGAAGGAAAAAAAATCTAAAATAGCCTTGCCATCCTATGAGAATTTTGTGCTTGTAAATATTAGATGCTCATTGACTGTTTAGGGATTTGTGGCAAATGCTGGGAGTATGTGACAGTTACCAGTTGCATCCAACTTGGGGGTTTTTTTCTTTTTCACTAATAATTTCAGAGGACAAAAATCTTCATTGTTCTTAAAAATTATGATTTTTCCTTATTTTCACTCTAACACAAGCTGATAAGCTATTTTCCCTTTTCATATCAACTCATCTTCCAATTTCTACCTTATTTGTATTAGAGAAATAACTTAAATGAGGCAAGCCTAGCAAGGTCAAAAAAAGAAGCAGTTCTACCAAGGCCAACAAAGTTGTTTCAGCAGAATATGTTTCTGAAAGAAATAAAATAAGAGTGACTTGGAAAAGAAAATAAATCTGAAAACATAAGTGTAAATTTGGAAGAAAAGATAGGAGAAGCTTGCTACAGCACTATTAGTTAGTGAATAGCTAATAGACTTTTCTCTTAGAGCGAAGAAGTGACAAAGGTGACATATATGCAGACAATATGACTGTATGCAAAAGACTAAAAAATTCTCAAGGCTTGTATTAGGAAAAGTAATTAAGAAAGTTGTGGTTTAGTGGTTTATGATTTTAAAAGGACTAATTTTACAAATACAGGGGGAAAAAAAAAAATATGCCAATGACATTTCAGTGCCTTTATTTCCAAACAAGTAGTCAGTCCAAGGCTTTTTTCAAAATCTGCAGTTAACTCTCTCTACATTTTTGCTAGGTAAATTTAAGCTTCCTGTCAGCATGGTGGTAAAATGCCCTTTTATTCAGTTATGATGAAATCATAGTTAGGTATCTTCCTTCAATTCAAACTAAAATTCAGCTTTGAAAGGTTATAATCTGAGACAACTTAGAAGAAAAGTAGTAAGAAAGTCCAGAGAACATAAAACATTAAAGTATTTGTTAGTGTTCTACCTAACAAGAGTTCTGTAGCTTTATAAGAAATATCAACTCTTTAATTTACCAAATACCTCGCTATACACTTGCATTTAAACCTTATATATGTAGAAATTACAGATGTTCCAGAACACAGAGAACCACATGCAAGGCTTTGCTAGCTTAGGGCACAAAAGTCCATTTAGTTAAAAGTAGAATATTTGGCTTAAGGCAATGAAAGAATATAGAACGGGGCCAATGCTATTTCAGTGGTATCAATAGATACAAGAGAAGAAATAGCTTAGGACTTTGTAAATATCAGGGTAGTAATATTGTAAAAGGAACTTCAGAATGGGGTATACTAGGTCTTTTCTTGCATTAACAGCTGTGCAATTTCCCAAATGAAACATAGAAACCCAGTCGTTTAGGAAGGAAGCTTAGAATTAATGGATGCATTTTGGTGGGGAAAAACAGTGCCCTGGTACAGAAATCATCTTGTTGGCTCTGCACTTTTCAACTGTTTCTCTCAGTTGGTATAGATGTGCCTTAGTTATTGGCAGCATTGTCAACAGCTTCTATTCTTAAAAGCACAAGTCTACTACTTATTGCTGTTGTTAGCACTCTTGTCTAATTATTTATATTAAAAATTAGATCAATATGTAAATATAGAAATGCATATTATTAAATCCTACACTTTTTTTTTTTTTTGCAGTTGTGGTTGAGATTTCAACTCCATAGATGGAAAATTTATAAAATAATGTCTACGGATGCATTTCAGATAATTAACTAAATTTTAATAAATTGCCAAAATGCACATTTATCTCCAAGCTAACTACTACGATGCTTTTCTGTAATGAGCAAGTATATCTGGTTGATGATATGCAGGGCTTTATTCAATCACTCAGGGGATGTTGTGTATTTCTTAGTGTTTATTTTGATCATCAACATTCTGCAATATTTAAAAATTTCTTGAAATAAGGAGGAAACTATATCAGCTCACACAAATAAACTAAGCTATTTCTATTGACCTGTCTTACTAGACAGGATTGTGAAGGGCTGCTGAGAAAGTTTTTAGATTTCTTTAGCAAATATATATGGTTAATTGCACTAAACGAAAGGTAAAAATCTGAGAAAATTCAAGGTAGGCTCAGTAGTAAAGCTACAAAAAGAATTTGGGTTGACTCATTGTGGAACAACTTGCTCTCTTATCGACACAAAGGTTGTAACCTGGATGTTGAGCATAGGCACAGCCATCATCTGGAATATTCTCTTTAAGGCACATTCACACAGCTTAACTTGCCAACCATAAGCACAAATGCATATGTTTCTTCTTAAATACAGAATAACAACAAGAGTGTTTCCCAAAGAGAGAATTTTTATTGAATTAGAGATTGCACTTCAACTAAGCACAACTTTAACTTGTCAGCCTTGTCAGCTGAATATATAGAACAAAAATATTTTAAACCCTTCCTTTTATTTTTCTAGCGTTTCAGAGTTTTACAAAATGCTCTGAACAGGTAATTTTCTCCACTCAGGTTTTAAAGGTCTTAATCCTCTCTTCAAGGCATTTTTTTCAAAATACATTGGTGCCTGGTAGGCTAAAATAGTGCCTGTGTAACTTTTAGTGGGTTTATACTTTTGTACTTTGAACAAGTGTAGGATACAGGGCATGTGGTACCAGAAGAGACCAAGAGCTAAATGTTGGGATCAAGGACTAAAACTTGTAACTTTCTCTTAAACCAGGGGACAATCTCCACCTGCAAGGCTGTCATTTTTTCTCTTTGGTCTTTTACTCAAATTATATTTGGAGGCGGAAGGAACCCCACAAAAATTCTGCAGTTGTAGGACTCTCTAGGACATATGCTGTACAGTTCATGCCTCTTGATCACATGAAATCCCCAGAACAGACTCCTGCTCCAGGTCCTTTCCCTTTACATGACCAAACAAAAGAGATGCAGATCAGCACCATCTCATTCTCCAGGCATTTTAAAGTGAAGCAGCAGTCGAGGTTTTGATTACTCTGAAGTTGCATTATTAAGTCACTCATTCAGTACACCTTGAGAAACTTGAGCTTCCTGGTCCTTGCCTGCCCCTCGCCTGAGACAGGCCCTGACCTACCCAGTCTAGTCAAGCTCACATACACACACACCCCTCTCAAGCATGCCACAAACAGGCAGTTCTAGGTGGCTGGCAAATACTACTGTCTTGATGGCAAATTTATGGCAACAGGATTCCTAATTAGAAAGTTGCAAAGGCAGCCCTTTTTGAAAGCTTGTTTTCCCTTTGTCGATGCAAAATAGTCCCAACTTTGTGAAAGCTCACAGCTGGTAACAGCTCTTGCTGCTCATCCCAGTGGCTTTGAGACACATTGATGCTTCTGCTGCTGATTGTTATTTAAAGGTTCTTTGCAACACCAAGAGTCTCTACTGCAAATACCTATGTTTGCAATGCAAAATCAATAGCTCTCAATGAGTGGTTCAAATGGCTTTTTCCTGGCTTAAACTCCTGGCCATGTTGCCACCAGCTGGTGGCTACAGTTTATGCACACGCTGTTCTGAGCCCTGTTAGGCACTGACTGACATTAATTCACCCACTGTTAGTGATGAGCAGTGGAAGGGACTGAATTTTCTGAGCTGCAAAGTTTTCTGACTTTCACCCTACTTTTATGACCCTGAGCATAAACCCACAGAAATATACACTAACTTCAGTAGTAAGATGTATTTCCCTAAATTAAATTTCTACATATTTTTTCCTCAAGTGCTCCTTTCCCTTTGTAATCAAGTTAAAAATCCAAGATGTAGAAGGCAATACACTTCCTATAAATATGTACTGACTTGTTTAGACAGTGAGAAACAAAACACACAGCCCAAAGGATATGCCTTTCAGTGTTGCATTTTAATTTTGTGTGATATCCCATAAGGAGCTACTTTGGTGCAATAGCCTGTTATAACAAAATATCTCAAAGTGGTGAACAAATATATTATTCCTCACAGGATTCCACTAGACATACCTTAAAGTTGGGAAAACTGAGATAGAGAGTTAAATAACCTGCCTAGCATTATATAGTAACTCAAAGGCAAGAATAGAAATCATCACTTTTGTCCTACAGTTAATGCTTTCATTGTAAGGGTCTCACAGATTTCCGTTTTCTTTTTTCTAACTTTGTATTTTTAGTTGCACTTGGGGTTTTTTTAAGATTAAATTTAAAGTTAACACTGGTTTTGTAGCTGCTGAACATATTTTTCAGTGGAAGACAACTATGCTGTTTGATTTTTTTTTCCCCTGAGAATTAATGGAGGACAAGCAAATTTCAACACGAAAAAAAGCAGAAAGAAAGGTTTATTTTTCCCTCAGACCACTTCCAAACGGCCATTTTAAGACTCATCTCTGATCCTTAGCCAAAATAATTCTTGGAGGAAAAGAGTGTCTCCAGTACACAGTAATATCCCTTATTGATTAATATCTCAAGTTTATGGAGCTGTGATTTCAATTTTCCCTTTAAAAATCAGATCAAACAATTTTGCCAACATCTAGTCTTCTCTGTCAAAATTTCACTTACTCTCAGCTTTGTGGACAGCATGTGAGTTGTGTCTATTGGCCATGCCTTTGCAGCTCTGTGTCCCTTTGATCACCAAACTGAGCTTGGCACTGCTCTAACACAACACCTAAAATTGTGTTCTTTACCCTATGGGTGGTAGTGCGTACAGCAATGATACAGCTGATGGGGCACAGGGGTAAAAAGAGGACCAGTAACAACAGCAGAAATCTGACATTCTTATTTACATCCTTCTCATCTTCTGTCTATAATAGCATCTGCCTTGTACCAAGAGTGCAGTTAGGCATAAAAAAGGCATAAAATTGAGTCAAAACATCTACATGTAAAGAAAAGTGTAACCAGAGTTGCAAGGAGAAGAAAGTGAAAGGAGAGAACCAACTGTTGTCTGGAACTTTTTCTTAAATGAATGCTGCCAACAGTGAAAATGGCCAGCCTTCCCTTCCAGTAATGTGGAAATGAAAAGAAAGTTCGGATGGAGGTTGTTGCGTGACTGACAATGTCTGGAATATTACCTTGGTAACAGAAAAGGATTTCAAAGACCTTGAGGACTGGCAGGAAGGTGAGAAAGAGAGAAAGGCAGAGCAATTTGTCCCATTGACCAGACACTGGGAAATTACACAAGCAGAATCAAAGGAGGGTTTTTCTTGCTCTGTGAGCAGGACAGAAGAAAAGCAATTTGTTCCTTGAGAGTGAAGAGCTGTAAAGAGGGTATACAAAGGAACATCTGCTCTTAAAAGGCACTTGACAAAATAGCCTTGCACTTGTGTGAAGAATACCTCTGTAGCCAGCAGGCTGCACATATATCAGCATGGAAAAGACATTGGAATTTTGCAGAATGATTGAGGTTGAAAGGTGCCTCTGGAGATCACCTTGTCCAACCTCCTGGCCCAAGCAGGGCTGTCTAGAGCTTGTTGCTCAGTTCTATTTTGGAATATACAATTAACAATAATAATAATAAATGGGGTCCCACAATAACAGAGGTTTAGTGACAGGCAGACAATCCTAAACAAGAATTGTCCTGTGTACTTACATGCAACCAGCCATTGAAAAAAAAACACTCAAAAAAGATGCATTGAACAAGCAGAATTATTCCTGCATGTCCTGATCATTTGTGTTCTGAAAATTCTTGGTTTAATTTATTTATTCATTTATAGCAAAGGACCTTTCCAACTGAAGGAAATGCAGTTTTCATAGCTGTGGCGACACATGGTAAGTGAGTTTAGAGATTAATTTTTCAATGTAAAGAATGTAAACAAGTAATCGTAATCTGTATGAACAATGCAAACATGTAAACAAATACTGTATGAGTATTTTAGATGATATCCATTTGTCATGGTTTAACCTCAGCCAGCAACTCACACCACAAAACTGCTCACTCACTCTTCCCTACGTTGGGATGGGGAGAGAATCAGAAGAGTAGAACTGAGAAAAATCATGGACGAAGGTAAAGTTTGACAGTTTAATAGGTAAAGCAAAAGCTATGCATGCAAGTAAAGCAGAAAAAATTCACTATGGGCAATCAGGTGCTCAGCCATCTTCAGGAGAGCAAGGCTCCATCATATGTAATGGTGACTTGGGAAGACAAACATCATAACTAAAAATCCTTCTTTATATACTGAGCATGACACCATATGGTTTGGAGTATCCCTTTGGTCTGTTAGGGTCAGCTGTGGCAGCTGTGTCCCCTTCTGCACCCCCAGCCTCCTCACTGATGTGATGGGATGAGGAGCAGAAGGGGCTTGACTCTGTGAGTACTGCTCAGTCGTAACTTAAACGTCCTTGAATTATCAACGCTGTTTCCAGCACAGGCCCAAAACAAAACCTCAGACAAGCTACTATGAAGCAAATTAACTCTATCCCAGTGAAAAGCAACACACTATTTCAAGCCTGTAAACCTCTTCTGTGGCACTTAAACTTTCTGGATCTCAACCAAGATGTTTTGTGGAATTTTGATTCTATATTTACAGCTTATAAAGTTCCCTCCCTTGTTTGCATAATAAAAATATTTTCTTCAACAAAATGGTTTTCTTCTGCTATAAAATGACAAAGCACATAGTGTCTAAACTTTGAGCAAATAGGTCTTACTATAGTATGTAACCTTTACTACTTTGTAGGGATGTATCTAAAGGTCATCAAGAGTTAGAAAGCAGAATTGATAGGGGAAAAAAAGTCATTCACGTGGCTAGTTGCATACTATAAAAAAAATTCTTCCCCTATTCTGATATTCCATTGTCCCATGACCTGGCTGAAGCTAAGTGAAACAGCAGAATAGTAACTGTTCGTAACTCACTGAAGTAGTACTGCTCAAGAAACCACACGTAGAGTATTTAATTTTTATCCCTGTTGTTTCCTTCATCTGTTGATTGCTCAGTTGTACTATGTCCAAGACATATTCATGTGAGTCTTACAAGACCTGTTGAACAGTGTGTGGAATGTGAAAGCACCAACCTTCACTTGTGCATCTCATTTTCTGGCTTTGCTGAGAGGTCAATTCAATAACTCAGGTAACTTGTCAGAACTTGGTCATCTCAGGGACTTGTTAAATCTTAAATAAAAACTATTTCCTGAGCTGCACTACAAAATGAGATGTTATGCTGGGGGGAGGGGGAGTAACATATTGCTTGAAAGAGGACTTTGATGTGACTTATTGAAGTGCACTTAGTTGTTGTATGTGAAACGTGTATGTCAGTCTCCATATGGACTACTCATCTTTTGCGGTTCTTTAAACTGTAGTAAGTTTATATCCAGTGAGTACTTTTACAAATACATATGGTAGCAGTTATATGTTTATGAAAAATATGTAATATGTTTATTTGACTGAAGCATTGTGTGGACTTTAAATCAGAGATTGGATTATTACTTACCCTGATGTACAAGAAATAGCATGACAGGCACTTGTAGTAAATTATAACCATCACATATCTCTGTTTTTAAATTCTAGATTCAAAGTCACTGAAGTCTATGTTTGGACTGTAGCCTAGTTCTTTCAGAAAATTGGAGATTGTTTGCAAGATGGATAGTGACACTTCACCTAGCAGCAGTTGCTACTGTTATTTATAGTTTTCCCAGCCTTGTTCACATTCTCATGAACAAGGAAAATGAAGTAGATCTATTTTGGGACAAAGATCTATAAAAGACTCAAATGCGGAAAAATTAAAGAATAATGTGCTCTACAGTTTTATATTAGACTGAGTTTATCATTCAATTTGATTTGAGTAATTAATCCACTGAAATGATGATTCAGAGAAATTATGAGTCAGTGAGGAAACCCAGATTCATTTCCTTATGATAATGACTCTCTCTTAATTCTTTTACTATTTTCTCTCTTCTGCCCTCTTCTGTGACAAGAGATACAAATAAATGTATAGTATGTGTTAAATAATAAAACAAAGATCTGGATTTCATCTTGAACATTCCCCTGCCATCTTAAGTTTGGAAGAACAAGGTGTCTGAAATGCAGGGGTTTAAGTTAATTTACACCATGTAAAGAAGAATTCAGAGTGTATCTGTGACTGTTTTCATTTGTGTATTGGGCTTGTGTGGGCCAGGTTTTGGCATTAGGGGTGGGATGGGCATCTGTGAAGAAACTCTCATGCTTTTATTATATAATGGTCTTAACTCCAGCAGCCAGCCCACTATTTAGCTTCAAAGTGTTGTCTAGCAAACCCTTAATTTTCACAACACGCTCCCAGTTGTCACAACAAACTTCAGTACGGAGTATGGGGTAGAATGTGATGGCCACCTTTTGCCCAGACAAAGCAAACGATGAAAGAAATAAAGGCAGAAAAGTAAGAAAGAGAAGAAAGAAAATCTCCAGTCTTTAGATCCCACACTGGTCTTGCACATGGACAATCCGGATCTGGAGTAGCAAGACAAAGAGAAAGAGAAGGGAACCCCAATCCACTTCCTTTAACAGTTAACCTGATGTTCACCTCTTATGCAGACTGGAGTTTTCATGCAGTTTCTTTCTGCATGTGCAGCCAGCCCTTTTGAGCCCTCCAGGGGCGAGGGGACTGAACAGGAGTCTTAAGGCAGAAAAGGAATTTGGCTCAGAGCACTGCTGCCCCATCTCTGTGGGACCCTCTCCTTCCATCACAACTTTCCTGTCACAACAGACAGAATGTTTGAGACAAAACATATGTATGCCTGGTCCATTACAGGCCAGGGAAAAGGGAGGGGTAGAAGGAAGGTATTTTAATGTTTTGGTTTTATCCTTCATCATCCTTCTGTGATGTGACTGTTAATAAATTAAACTAATGTCCCCAAGTTCAGCCTGTCTTGCCCATGATGCTAATTGGTGAGTGATCATTCCTTACCTGTATCTTGACCCATGAGCCCTTTGTAATATTTTCTCTTCCCTGACCACTCATGGAGGGCAGTGACAGAGCAGCAGTCATGGCACCTGGCATACAGCCAGGGTCAACCCACCACAGTGAGGGTTATTGGTACGAAAATCTTGTTATTCTCTGTGTGACTTATTTGATGAATAGTACTAATCATCAAGAAATATATTAGTATCTACTTCAAAATGGAGTTGCATATAATTTTCATTCTAATCTATATTTTACTCCCAATTGTTTAAACTTCTTCATTGCTTTATTTTCTGTATTGAATAAGGCTTTTTATTAACATGTATTTTAGTAATTTTTCATCTAAGGATAGAAACAGTTAAGCCTACTGTGTGTGAGGGCTTGGAAGTGACATTTTGGGGCAAAAAACTCTCAACAAGTCATCAGAGGTGTCAGTTCTATGTGGTTTAACCTACTTGACATACAACTTAAGAAGAGACTGTATTTTTTACTTGGTGCATATATGTTTCAATACATGCAGGAAGCCTCTGTCTGAACATAGCAAAACACTTATTTATACTGAGGGTGATGGACTGACACACTTTGCCAAAAGATTTTGTGGAATCGCTTTCCTTGGAGATATTCAAAAGCTGTCTGGACACAGCCATGGACAATCTGTTTAGGGTGAAACGCCTTGAGCAGAGAGTTTGGACCAGATGATCTCCAGGGATCTCTTCCAACCTCAGACTCTGTGATTTCATTCCGCCTACATCTACTGCTCTTCAGTGAATTCTGTATTTCCTACAGGGTAATGTACCACACTATGAACAGTTTATGGCAGGACACTGTCATACACCTGTTATTTATCTAGGGACTGGGGAACATGTGTGCACATGCAGTCTTTAGGTCTAGAATGCTGGACAGACACTTAGACCCTGAACAGCTTTCTCAGTGGGCAGCAAGTGGCTCTTCTTAGTTGTCCTTTTGTCTGGATTAATAAGGATCTCTCTCTCTTTCCTTGTAGTCCACCAAAAGAGCCAAAGGTTAAAGCACTGTCACAGTATGTGATCCCTGTCATAGCAGACTATAGCAGGAATTTAATCCAAGTTGGCTATTTTAGGAATAAAATTATCTAAGCAAAATGGTTCCTTGATGTGACAAGGAAGTCCTCAAATGCAGTGAAGGTCTAAGCCATTTTCAACATACTGCTGTCAAGATCACGTATACTTCACAGATCTAGAAATGGATTATATTAATATTAACACCTTGCCTATCATTTGATGGGTTTTTTACTTCCTGTGCATTGGTGTTGTATCTTGAATGAATGCCCAATCCCGCTGAAAATAGTGGGTTCATGTCTGGTTTGCTCAGTTGCCGCAAGCCTTAATATAGTTGTAGATTTTAACACAGTTTTATAGTCTTTTTGCATTTGAAAAATAGCTTGTAACCCCTGTACTAAATACTTAAGTTTGTTAACCTCTGTGTCACATTTTGAAGCTTGCTTCTGTGCTAAGGGAGAGGTTCTATGTTGTATTCAGATAGCTGCTAGAACATGTTATGGTCAAAATACGATATTGTTTAGTTGTAATATAAAGAGGGGTAAGAGGTACTGGAAAACCTCCAAATAGAAGACATAATGCGATGAAGATGAGGGTAAATGAGGAAAAGGTGATCTTAAGACCTCCGACTCAATTTTAGAAGGGGTGTGTCAGGGGGGTGGTTTGGGATGGTTTTTAGGATGGGTCAATTAGACATTGGGTATGTTTCTGAGATAGGATAATTAAATAGGGTTATAAATTTGCAGAATTCTGCATGCCAGGGGCGCGCATCGTTGTATCCTGATTGCTAAAAGCTTTTAGCTGAACTTTAGTAAAGGAACTTTTGCCTTCACCCTGTTGTGGAAGTTTTCTTCCTCGGATTCCAGGCAACAGCTCTCTGAAACAGGTGCATACATAAAACCTATTCCTTTGCCTTTGAAATGAACATATCTTCAGTTAAAGAGCAGTTTATTATGCTGAAATAAAACAAACAAAATCTTTTTTAGATAGTGAACATTCTTCTGAAGAAATTTCAAAACCTAAAACAATGTAGAAACAAACCAATAAAACACGATTGTAAGTTTATAGATTCATATTTCAAGGGAGATTTATTTATCAATTTGCTAATCCTATCATGGAAGCAGCATAGCCCATAAGCAACAAACTATTTCCTTTAGAATATAATTCATTCAACCAATACCAATGAGGACTCTTGCTATACAATTTTGCAGTCTGTGTTCAACTACTTTTAAAGCTAAACTTTTACTGTATATAATCTTGTGATATATAATTTGGGAATAACAGAACAAGTTACAATAGCTCAGCAAAGTATGTGCCAGCGGGATTCTAAGTTAGGCCAGAAAAAGTATTTATATGTGTGAAACAGCATAAAAGAGGTTTATATAACCCTATAGTAAATATCTGAAATGAAATAAAGGAAAAAGAGAAATCATAAGTTACTTGTCAGGTCTCACAATGCATGGTTGAGCAAATGTATTTCTAAGGCTGTAAATCTCCTTGGTTAGTATTTGACAGGTTTGTGAAGGTTAGTTAAAGACTAAGTCCATTCGAAAGCAAGGCATTAAGTCAAAAGCATTGGCTTTTTTGCAGTTCAGTCTTCTTTCATCCTACACAGCTCAAACAATCAGGTCAGGCAGTAAACAGAAATTCTCTGACATGCAGCTACTGATTTAATCATAATCCAGCAGAAATAACAAATCAATCTTAAATTGTACCCACAGTTATTTAAAAGATCTAGGAAATGTATCGCAAATATATACATTTATGAGAACAAATTCTTGACATCAAAAATTGTTTCTGTGTGAAATAGTATTCTGAGGTACAGCCTATTGAAGTGTGGAACTGAGAAAAGCTGCTACATTAGCTGTAGTGTGGGCACCTTGGTGTTATTAGAGTGGGGAGGTAAAATGTGGGCCTTGCAATTTTTTTTTTACACTGATCCATATCTCAGCCTGCTGCTCTTTAAGGACAGTTGTGCTAGAATTTCAGATCAGCTGTTTTTGCATGTCTTGTATTATCTGTTGTAACTGAAGCTTGTAAACATGGTCTCTGACTTGTACTGAAATGACCTTAAGAGAATGGTACAAGTCGTTTCATGCTGGCAATTGCTTAAATGTGAAATACCAATTTCTGATGCTGTTTCTTTCTTTGAAGGAAAATTTTTTTACCTCATAAATCTTTGATTAAAATTATAATTCTTTATTCAGTTGAAGAGCAATGGCTTTTGACAAAAATGTTCTCTTACCTGGTTTACCATAATGCTCTAAGTAGATACACTCCACAGCTTAGCTGTTATGGACCTTCTAATGTTGTTAATGTTGAGGTTAGCTTGTTTTAAATACCAGAGGAAACCAGTAGCTCAGTGAAATTTAAAAATTCTGACTAGCTTCATGAGGCTACAGAAAAAAAATCTCATGAACTCTTGCCATGATAAAACTAATTCATACTCTGCAGTTTTGTCCAAGTGCTGCTGCTAAATATGTACCAAAAAATATCTACTTTATTAGATAAAACCAGTTTTTCAAGTCTGTCTTGTACATTTTATATAATTTTTAATTTTGGTGTATGGCTGTGAACTTTGCATTGTGATCTGAAATCAGCCCCTGTGATTGATACATCAAAACACTGGTAAATACTGGTAAAGTTTCTCCTCTTGAACAACTGTAGTATGGAAGAATGACAGAGGGCACAGATGTTCTGAATATTTCCCATTTCTGCTGACCTGCTTCTCTGTGGTTTTCTTTCCAGTTTTTCATTTCCTGTCTCTCTGCCCTCATTATGTGAAGTCTTTGTTTTCCCCTGCAACCAGAATGACTGTCTGACTCTGCAACCTGCCTGGAGATTTGTGACTGCATGTTCCTGTCTCTTCCCACTTACTCAGCACACCAAGTTCCCAGCTTCTTTGATTAAGGGATGAACAACTTCCTCTCTGTGCGTATCTCTCATAACTGCACTTTTCTTTCTTAGTCATCTCTCATAGAGTCCTAAGAGCCCAAGAAACCTCAATCACACATTGAATTAACACAGTACTAGATGTTCTTTCAAACAAACAAACAAAAAAAAGCAAACAAAAAAAAACCAAAACAAAACAAAACAAAAAAAAAGATAAAAGAAAGACGATCATAGTTTCAGTTTGCTGTCCTTCTGCTTGTAAGCAAGTCCTTTATGATTCTACTTTTCCTTTTTTCCCTGCAAGCATATGCCCAGAGACGATTATGGTGGATGGTTTCTGCAAGACCAAAGATGGAGTAGTGTCTGAAAAGACTAGTTCTGAATTTCACAGGTGGCAATTCACCCTTAATACATTAGAAGGAACAAAATGAATGCATGGGAAACTCAGTTTATATAAGAAAAGGTCATGTTGATGTTTTCATTTGTATCCTGTATCTATGTGTATACGATAAATACTTAATAAATTAGTACATTTTCCAATTTAAACCACAAAATTCCGTAGCATTTAAGGGCATTCACCAACAAAAGTTTTCTGAAAGCTGGCTCACTTTTGCTATGCCAAATATTAACTATTTGTCCCAAATACTTTTTTGGTGTAGGCAACCAGATACTGGTGGACAAATTGAACACGATATTGAATTGAAGAAGATTAGTACAGCTTCCTGAATTTGCCTTCTTTTAGTTTGGTTCATATTACTCAAAAGTGCAGAGTTATATCTTTAAATATTCCCCCATAACTCATCACTGAGGTGGTTGCCTGTATGAAATCTTTCACAATTTAAAAGTCAAGAAATTCTCATTTCTGTGAACTTCCTTTTAATTTCAGTAAAAGTGTGCCTGAGCAGAGCTTTTAGGATGCAACTCTGTTAATTACAGAAATTATTCTGTAGATCAGATTGTTTTCTCTGAATTGTTACTGCAGATTTTTGCTTTAAAAAAAAACAGGGTCCCCCAATTGCTTAGCAACTTTCTTCTAACTCCCTTGTGACACGGGAAGCATAAAAAAAGAAAAAGAAAAAATACACCATATGATCAACATAAAAATTGAAACAATAAACCAACAAGGATTTGGGGTAGGCTGTAACCTTCATTTTGTAGCACATAATGCTGCTGTAATTGTTGTCACTGGTGAGTGAGAGAAGGCATATCACAAAAACCATGACAGCAAGGCCAGCATTGCATTACCTGGGAATTGTGGCTCACAGCAGAAAAACAGCAACATATCACAGAACATGCTGGCCTAGCACCCCTTTGACAGGTAAGATATAGAAATATAGCCAGTGCTGAAAGTACCTGCTTGCAAATCACCATAGAAATGACAGAATTAAAAAAAAAAAAAACAAAAAAACAAACCACCAAAAAAACAACAGAAAAACCAACAGAAAAACCCCCAAAACTAAACACCAGGAAACCACTAGCAGTTCAAATCAACTTAAGATGTTTTTTTTTTCCTTTTTTTTCAGATAAATGTATCTTATAAACATCAGGTTTTGTGCAAAGAGATAGCATTAGGTCTCAATTTATATTTTCTCACCAGTGTTTAAGGAAACTGGTCACAGACTGAGAAATGGGATTTCCTAGTATTTGTCTGTATTTCTCTGTTCATCAGTAGCCATGTCTATGGTTTAATTTGACTCTCAACTTCATTAGTTGCTGTTCTTAGTATTTTTTACTACAGCAGAACAATTCAGATTCCTTGTTTTAGCTGGAATACATGGACTGTCATTCCACTCTCATGGACATTCAATTTTTGGTAAATAAATAAAAAAATAAATAAATTGGTAAATAAATAAATAAATTCAAATGAAGTTATTAACTGAACTTTAAGAAACTCTGCTGTACAAGAGGCATGAGAAGTATCTTTTATTTTTAATTACTTTCAAAATTCAGAAGTGTTTTATCAACATTGGGGGATTTTTCATTATAACAAGGATTCTCTAACCCTTCATTTTTCTTTTCTGAATAAAGAGCTGCCCAAGATGAATGCATTAGCAATGTCCAGCACCAATAGGAGTGATAATATTGCAATCACCTGTCTAATTATTCAACTGAGGAAAAGTTGTTGGCTGAAAGTGAAGGAAGAGCAAGTTAAGCTTGGACAGGTTGTATTTCAAAGAAGCTCTGCACCTAACCAAAAGCTGCAACTTGGTTGCAGAAATGGTTATCAACTTTAATATTCTGCAACAATGAACTTTTGTATAACAGGGAAACACTCTTCAGGGCAGGAGAGAAGATCTTTCCAAGGATTCACACAAAGGTGTGGCATGGACTCGTGTGAGAACTAATAATGATGGAAAGTAGGCTAGAAAATATGTTACTGTATCTTTCATGTTGCTGTGGTTAATGTCCAGAGTCAGTTACAATCAATTAAAAATGCTGATAACTATTGAGTATTTTTATAGAGTATTCAGTGTTTAATATTTTCCCCCAAGTCGTATTAAATTTGTGATACAACTTATGAGCTCAAGTTGAGAAGAATGTTACCACCAGATTTAAGAAACTGGTTCACATAGAATGTGAGTTAGTTGTATAGGTAAAAGATCTTTTACACTTTTCTAATACATATCCTGTATTTTTTCTATTGGACTCATTTGGGAATTATCCTTTGCAGGTGAACAGTAATTCTGAACAAAGACCATTTCCAATAAAGTCTCTTTCACACAAATCTCATTTCTGGAAAACATTGTGCTCTGCCTATCATGTGTATACACAGTCAGAGGGGGACAAAATGTTGTTGTGTTTCCTGCTCTCCACCCTCTTTGTTTTACTTCTCTGCCTCACCTTAGCAGTTCAACAGAGCAGAGGTATTTCTGCAGGGGCAAGGACAGCACCACAGCTTTACGGGCTGCTTTGTTCTTCTGGTGTGTCTGACCCTGCCAAAATCTGCTTTTAAACACAGTAAACTCATCAAAATAATTTATGTTCTGTATGGTTCAAGTGATATCTCACAACTGCAACAGTTTATTATTTGTTGTTTGTAAAGTTTACAAAAAAAAGAAAAAAAGCAAAGTAGAACACAGTGCAGCATAGCATATGGAATATTGACATATTTCAAGGGTGTTAAAGGGTCAAGTCAGTCTGGTATAATTCACACCTTTTGGTAGAAATAACAAATTATATTTAAGCTATATAATATGATTTTTTTTCCCCTTTAAATAAACTATTCTTTTGAAGAATGAACTAGGATATCTGTTTGCTCTGTGTGACTGGGTGGATAAATCAGTTCTTCTTAACATCAGAATAATTTATGTTTGGGCATTTAAAATGCAGTGGATTTTTTTTATTTTTTTTTTTTTAAGCATGAAAGCTGAAAGTTGGAGGGAGATGGAGGCATTTTAAAAAGACAGTAATTAGTGGTGTCTGTAACTTAGTTGATGATATCTCAGTGGAACTAACGTGGGTTACATATTTCTGATAATTATTTTTTGTTGACTCAGTCAACTCCTGCAAAATCAAAAAAAAAAAATACAAGGAAGCCAAACAATCCTAAATTTTGGTATCTTCACCATTTATTGCTAAGGAAATAAATCACATTGTTAGTTTCCACCAAAAGTAAAGATTTTACAACAAACCTGACCTATGCTTTCAGTTTTTGTTCCTTTAAGAACACTCTCAAGTGCATATTTAACTAAAATATTTTTCATGTTGTTGCATTTGTCAGCTACAATTTAATTGGTATGCATGAGATAATTACATTTCTCCTCACAATGGATATTATGTATGTCCCCTAAGACTTCTAGAAATAAACTCTTCAATTAAAATTGGCAGCTTTCCAAAATAATTTTTTTTAAATTTATGTCTTATTTAAAAGGCATAGGTTTCTATTCAGTCATCATTTTTATATAGAAATGAGTACAGCATTCATACAATGTTCTTGCATTAGAAAGAGAAAAGTAGAATATCGGAAGTGTCCAAATATTTTTTCATAGATCATAGGACTCCCTAAACTTTTTCTCTTTTGCACTGCACTAAGAATGACAGTACAGGTAGAGGGGAATGAACAAACCTTTGAAGTAATTTATCATTTTTTTCACCCTTATAAAGTTGTGCAAGCATTGCTACTTTTCAGGCAACAAATAACTGACATTTTTGTCATACTTCACGCTGAATTGATATTGAGCTTTCAGACATATTCAGGTCATTTCCATTAGTTCTGTTGACACTATGGGACTGAAAAGTAAGCCACACACTTCTTTTGAGTCATTGTGCTTTATTAAAACAGGTCTGTTAACTGACAGATGTGAAAGTCGCAGCTATTTCTGACAGCACATTGTGTTTTGGAGCTCTGGTCTCATTGAGGCAGTTGTGCTGGAAAATAGCATGAGCATTTAGTGGCAATAATGACACTGGGGCTGGTGTGTGATTGCAGCACATGCACCACTTCTTTCTGTACCTGACTGTCCACCTTAAATAACAGGATCATTACTTTACACTTCTATTGCTAAGTGAAAAATACTTTTCTAATTGGCCCATGAGCACTAAACCCATTATACTCTCCTGTCAGGGAACTAGGAGTAGCCAGCGAGACTGATTTTATTCTGCTTTCATAGAAATTATGATGAAAGGAAAAACGTATTTGTAGAACATCACTCAGGTATTAACTGTGAGAGTCTGATCATGACAAATGATGCCCTGCATACACCATCGACCCTGGGTAAGTGTGAGAGTTCCTAGCTCTTTAAACATCAATTTTTAAGTTTTAGGTTTCTAGCAAAATGCAGGAAAGACTTATTCTTTTGACAAGTCAAGTCCCTTATACCATCACTATGGTCATCATTTCAGCAGGAGTTTTGTAATACTTCTGCCAAATCTGAAACACAATACTATAAATTCCTCTGTCTTCTAAATATCACGTCACTGAAATAAACAACCAAATATAAACCATAAGAAGTTCAGCCAAACTGGTGCAAAATTTAAAACCTTCAAATCAAACCTCTACTTGCACCCTGGTGTGACCTGCTGTATTTCCTCAGATATGGCAGAAAAAAATAGTTAACATGCAAAACATTACAAAGTAGGATGGTACAATGCAAATGCTTGAAACAATTAAAGCAAAATGTCTTCTTTGTTCTGATCTCCTAAGGCACCAGTACTTTCTAGCAGGTGGCTGTATAAGAATATATTTAGCATTGCTCTTTGTTCCTACATTAATTATGCAACGACTGTATTTTATTTCACAATAACAGTCTGCAACATTTTGCACATGAATGACAATAAGAAGAATATGGAATATATTCTTTGACTACTGTAATGGTAGGAATATACATTAATTGGACAATGTTATGCTGTAATGGAGGATCCTGAGGCAGCTGGTACAAGAGGGTGGTACCTGCAATAGCATGAAGTGTATCCACGGGGCCTCACTCATGGAGCAGAATAGCCATGGACACTGGAGTAATTGCTTTCTTGTAACTGTATTAGGATATAATTTAATCGTTCACAAGAATCACATATATCTGTAGCTGCACTGGAGGTTGTATTCTAAAAGTCTGTAAAGTCAGAGAATGTTGGTATTACAATGTTAAATTGATAAAAATGTTAACTTTGATCTGCACCATGCCTGGCACTGCAGCACTGTGGAGCCATAGGCACTGCTGCAGAAAGCATCCTGCACTTGGGCAGCAGCCCTCAGAGGGGGCTCACGAGATTCAAAGCAAACACTAAGATTATGGGCTAAAGCCTGTTCTTCACATAAACACACAGATGTGTGTGTGACAGCTTGGCCAGGATGTTGGAAGATCCTGAAATCCCAGGCGTTTTGAAACTTCCCTTGTGGTCTGACTGACACCCTTATAACCATGCGCTTCAACTCTCCTTTCTACTCTGAAGCTGAAATAGATGTTGAAAAATAGAAGTTGAAAATAGACCTTTGTGAAGAAAATCGTTTTCAGTAAATGAGTTGCAGAACTCTTGTGCACTTGCACAGTAGTCCTCAGTGTGAATATTGTTGACTGTTCTCTTGCTTGGCAGGGTAGTCTGTGTCAAAAGAAGCTTAGCAGAAAGAAGGCCACATGGGAGGTACTAACAAGGCCTTTGCAAGTTTATGGCTACTTATTTCATCTTTTCTCATGTATAAAAAAACTCAAATATTCTCATCTTGTTGGTAGTATCTTGACAATAAATAACCTAGTCTCTTCGTGCTTGGTATGATACTGTATTTATAAACCTCTGCTTTGTTCTGTGCATGCACCCATGCACATGTGATTTTTTTGTTGTTGTTGTTTTGGTTTTTTTGCTTGTTTAAATAACCACAAGATAAATAAACACTAGAATTTGCAATTTTTTTAGCAATTAGAAACATGCATTAAGTGTCTGATGTGATGGAATGAAGCACAGACTCCTGCTTGTGATTGACAGAAATCGCTTTAATGCCAATTTTTCCAGGGTGTCACTTCAGCTAGTAGGGGCTAAGCAGTCAAGGCAGAACAGAGCTGCAGGTCACACAGACACCACACTGACACATAAACATCTGGGCAGCTGCTGCACTCATCATACATACAGACCTTGGAGTTTCAGGTTGCCCTATTCGCTCCCCACACAGCAATTTGCAAACAAAGAGCTAAGCTCCATCCCTGGTCAGTAAATCAAAGCTTTAGATAAAACAATACAAAGTTATCTAGATATTTCTCAGGCCTTCTATTTTTCTTCTTTCTTTTTCCCATGCTTGGTTCACTACAGGCTGAGGAACCTTCATCAGTGGGGTCTGTGAACCTGAATTTGCAAGCTATCTGTAAGGACAAGGTAGGAAACACGTTTCCAGCATAAAAAATACTGTTGTTCATGATGAGCAAGTGTTTCTATGTCTGTCTTCTTAAAATTCAATGTTCATAGTCCACAGACTTCAGTGAGACTTTCATGCATGCATGTGAGGGTAAAATTTGATTTATAATCTTTAAGCTGTGATATAATTTAGTTTTGGGGGAAAAGCTGAGCTGTTTTTAAAAGAAGACAATTTGAGAATATTGTCTTTCTGTACATCACCTTGACATCTCTTTCTCTTCAGAAAATTTAAAAAC
Source organism: Scytalopus superciliaris (assembly GCA_013400415.1). Taxonomy (NCBI): domain Eukaryota; kingdom Metazoa; phylum Chordata; class Aves; order Passeriformes; family Rhinocryptidae; genus Scytalopus; species Scytalopus superciliaris. The sequence goes on along the minus strand of VXBX01006277.1, from coordinate 79,107 downwards.
CACTTTTTTACATGACCCTAATTCACATAAACTTTCTCTTTTTAGTAATTTTTCCTATCCAAAAGATTGGGATAGGACAGATTGGGTTGAGAGATTATAGTCTAGCATGGACCTAATATTGCTTTTCAAGAGATTGTAATTAAGAAAAATGGGGTTTATTGACTATCCTCATATTGGATAAGCACATTAGATGGGAAAGGCTAGACCTTGGCCTGTAACCCTTAGGTCTGTTGCAAACTACTTACAGATCTTTGTTGGGTGCACATGAATGCCTCACTGCCAGCAGTTGCTGGACTGATCTGTATTCTACTTCTGCCAAAGCTATATGAAACATTGAGAATTTATTTAGTTTTCATCATAGAATGATAGAAGGGGTTCAGTTGGAAGGGACCTTGAAGATCATCTGGTTCCAACAGCCCTGCCATGAGCAGGGACACCTTCCACTAGGCCAGACTGCTCCATCCAACCATGAACACTTTTGCACAGTTTACAACACTAATCTAAAGGTATTGTCTCAGAAATCACTGCAGTAGATGGAAATGCAACTGTCCCAGTAACAAAACCTGTGTAACTAATACATACATTCTGATCTTGCTTCCCAAGAGAATGTTTTAAAAGCCTTTGCAATGTAAGGAACTGTAAAAAATAGGTCACCTACCAGGAATATAAATATTTTTCCTTCTTCTACTCCATGCTAGAAAATCTGACAGTAAGAGGTGAAACAGTGTTATTGCCTCAACAGCAATTATTCTACACTGATTTTTTAATTTGACCTTTTCTTCAGATTTTGTTCCTTTAGCCATTGTTTTTTCCCTTCTGTCAGTTATCTGTTGCTGATTTTCCCCTTTTGTTCATGAGTGGATTTCATCTCAACAGTCTTACAGCTTTGTCTGAACTTTCTTCTCGGATGAGAAGAAGGGACTTTTTTATTTGTTTGTTTTTCCCTTGTTGCTATTTTATTTTTATTCTTTGTTTCTTTAATTATTTTTAAGAAAGACTCATGTTTGAAAACAAGGTCTACACCAAGCATAGTAAGTACATTTTTATATACTATCTTATGCCCTCTCTTGGCAGTAAAAGACAATTCTAGACTACTTTAGCAAGAACTATAAAAATGTAAATTGCTAAGATCTGATTTAGTCTTATTGCCTAAGCTGAGTTCTAACTGTTAAATCTAGAATATATAGCTGCTGAAGCTTATTAATAAGGGTAATTTACATATTCAGAAGGATCCCATCGTACTCTTTTCTTCTCAGTTAATGTAAGATGAATGAGAAAAAGCTCCAGAGGACATTTAAATAAGGTTCTGAATTTGAAATTTTTGCCTTTGCTTAAATTTTTAGAATTCCTTTAGAATGGTATCAGCATATGGTGTCTCATTCAATCTTTTTTTATTTTTTTGCCTGGTAACCAAGAACGAGGCATATTATTTTATTTCATATGGATTGCAATTTTAGAAAAAAAAATCATTATATAATTTGATCTTTAACAATCTGATTGAAATGTAATCAAATTTTCAAATCATATCTCTGTGATGTCACAAGGGAAAGGTATATGTATCCCAAAAGTAACTTTCTGTATTTTTGCCTGATTTTTGCAAAATTATTGCAGCTTATGCTGCAATACAGCAGAGGAAACTATGGGTTTTTTCTTTATTAGCTGCTTGATATTGCATCCAAATCCAGCCAGTCTCCTAAGTGTGTACTCTCTGCACATGAGTAGCCTTCAGCAAAAGGAATTTGGAAGAACAAACACATAAAGAAGATAAGAATATTTATATATTTCATCTATTGTATATAATAGTCGTGCTAGTAGTGATATTTACCTCAGAAGAGAACATTCTTTTAGTTTAAATAAGCTACTTAAAGCCTGTCAATTTTTTAGTAGAAGTGGCTTGTCTTGTCAGTAATAATCTGATTGATTTCAGCACAAGAAGATAGTATCTGCAAAAAGCTCAAGATGTTAGACAAATTTCATGGTCCAATAAACATAAATTTGACAGATGGACCTTGCTGGCATGGGATCTTTTCAATTTCATGATTCAAAATAAATCAGATATTTGTGTAGATGGTATCTTCAGACCAGCTACCTAGAATGGAATTGACAAACAGTCCAGCCCATGAACTGTTTACCAGCTGCAGTCAATTATATTGTTTTGGTGTTCTTGGCCATTTGTGGGTAGTGCAGCCAGCAGGCAGAACTGCATGCAACTAAAGTAATACCACCCAGTTCACAGATCACATCAAATGATTCCAGTATCAGGCTCACACCTTCGGCAGAGCTGCCCTGTATTTTTCAGGGATTCAATTTCTAAAGAGATTGATGATAAAGAACCTATCAAACCTCTAGGCATTTCCAAGAGAAGAGAAACAGATCAGTAGTAGACAGAATGTAGTTTGATTTGAAACATTTGGTGATCTTTCCACTATCTCCTTTAAATAAACCTAACTTTCACTGTAATAATTGTTTAGTGAGCTTCAAATTAAGCAAATTACAGCAAATCTAAGAGGTACAGTAAAGCTGCAGATTAAAATTTAAATTCTGTAATTACTTCTGTGCTTACTGAAATTTTTGTATAAGGAGATTGATTGAACTTCATCCTGAGGAAAGATTTTGTCACACAATCAGAGAATCACAGAATATGTTGAATTGGAATGGACCCACAGGGATCATCGAGTCCAACCCTTAGCCCTGCACAGGACCATCCCCAAGATCACACCATGTTCCTGAGAGTATGATCCAAATGCTTCTTGAACTCTGTCAGGCTTGGGGCTGTGACCACTTCCCTGGGGAGCCTGTTCCAGTGCCCAACCACTGTCATCAGTGCACAAAAACAAAAAACATTTAAGCTAAGCCATCTGTACATACAACACTAAACCAATGAGATAGATGTGATCTCTAATAAAACCATAGACATTTAGATTTGCCAAGATTTGCACCAATACCTGCAAAATACTGTAGAATTAGTTGTTCTAATATTATTGACACAATATGTCATTTCTGGTAGTATTAACATTGAAGAGAATTCCGGTTAATATACCCTGAAATTTTTCCAGAAAACAAAGAAAATCTCTTTCAGATTGGCACTGAAACTGCAGAAACAATTAGAAAAGAAGGGATCTACATTAAAATATTTGGCAAATTTACATGACATCTTAATTACTTTAAGAAGGGATAATACAATATTTAATTATTATAAAGCCAACTTCAAATAATGAATTATTCTTCCTCTTCATTCACATTTATACCACTTACTCATTTTATCATTCCTCTACTGTGCCATAAAGCTAGCTGTTGGCTGCTCAGAAAATTGATAAAGCAGTAGCAAAGAGCCAAAAGTGATAATATAAAACATTTCTATATCATGCCCCCACTCTATGAGCAGGTCATATTTCTACAGATCAGTTAGCTGGTATCATGTAACATATTTTGTTCTGTACATTGCACCAAAGCAGTCTTTTGTAATGCCCTCAAAGTTTTGCTTACAGAGAAGCGAGCAAACGCAGACTCTCAGAATCACAGGAAAATCTCAGCATCCTGCCAGTCACTCAGAAAACTGCATATACCAGCAATAAGATGGCAGCAGGTACTTCAGCTTGACCGTGCTAATTCACAAAGAGAGACAGCATTTGTGTCTTAGATGAAAAAAACCCAGACTTGACAAAAGAGTTTTTGGGTAGAGGAGCATTCCTTACTACTAGAGTTTATGATATCTTAGTTATATCTCGTTTTGACACTTTAATTATAAACTTACATTTAATGCTTTTATCTTTTCTATTCTGTGATTAATGCAAGTAGTTAAGTTGAGGTTTACAAATGTATTCAGACACTTCAAGATGCAGAAAAAAACTGTAGTAGAATTTATAAAAGCTCATAGAAACTAACCAGGAATTTAATAGCCAGGTGTTTTTGAAAGTCTCATTGGGTGAATATTTGAATATTTAGCAACCTCCCCTCAAAAAAATCTGAACAGTATAGGCTCTAGAAGAAAAATAAGGATATTTATTTAATTTTTGCATTAAATTGTAAATTTAATATCCCTTGAAAATGTATTTATTTTGTTGTTTATGTCTCTGATTCAGATTGCTTCACTGTTTATACAGCAGTACACTGAAAATATTCACATGCATTAATGCAATCCAGTGCAATTTATTTTTCATAGTGGCTTTTATATCATATAATCTGAAACCATCAATTTTCTGAATGATAGTCCGTATGCCATTGAACAATGAACAATTGAATAGTAGAAAAGAAAACATGTTTTATTTTCAGAGTAGATAATTTGTGACATTTTGGGAGAAAAAAGTTGCTGTGATGGATTGACCTGGTCTGGGCACCAGGTGCCCACCAAAGCTGCTCTATCCTTCTCCACTGGACACCAGAAGGAAATATAACAAAAGGCTCATGGGTTGAGTTAAGGGCAGGGAGAGATCACTCACCAGTTACTGTCACAGGAAAAACAGACTTGACTTGGGGAAATTAGTTTAATTTATGAACAATCAAACAAGAGAAGGATGATGAGAAACAAAACAAATCTTAAAAACATCTTCCCCTCCCCCTCCCTTGTTCCCAGCTTTAAGTTAACTCTGAATTCTCTAACACCTCCTTGTGCAGCATCACAGGAGGCTGAGTAATGGAAGTTGAGGTCACTTCTTCACAGGTTGTCTCTGCCACTCCTTCCTGCTCAGGAGAAGAACACATTCCAGCATGTCTCTCCTTTTGTGAGACAGCCCTCCATGAACTTCACTAAAGTGAGTCCTTCCCACCAGTTGCAGTTCTTCATTAAATGCTCCAGCTTTGTCCCTTCCATGGGCTGCAGTCCTTCAGGAACTGCTGTTCCAGTGTGGGTCCCCCACAGGGTCACAGCCTCGTTTGGCATTCACCTGCTCCATCATGGACCTCCATGGGCTCCAGGAGGACAGCCTGCCTCACCACAGCCTTCACCATGGGCATCAAGGGAATCTGCTTTGGCATCTGGAGCACATCCTGCCCCTGCTTCTTCACTGACCCTGGTGTTTGCAGAGTTGTTCCTCCCACGTATTCTCACTCCTCTCTTCTTTGCCTGCAATTGCTTCTGCACTTTTTCGTAACATTTTTCCTTGCTTAACTGTGTTATTCCAGAGGTGCCACGACCACCAGTGACAGGCTCAGCCTTGGCCAGTGGCAGGTCAATCTTGGAACCGTGTGGCATTGGCTCTGTTGGACATGGGGGAAGTTTTTGGAAGGTTCTCACAGAAGACACCCCTGTAATGTGCCCAATGCCAAAACCTGGACACACATAACCAGTACAATACTATACTGGATGTCTAGTGTAATAGAAAAGTCTTTTGATTATGTTCCCAAAACAAAGTGAAAAAAAGAAATGAAGACATATTTAGTAAGATTAAAGTATGAAAAACATGTAATAGATTTCGTTATAATGGGTGCATATAAAAGCTATAAAATTCACTTATCATTAAGTTAAAATCATCTTGTTCTAGAAATGTAGTTTAAAAGTAGGAGAAATAAGCTTGGTGATTGGTGAAGAGTAGTTTGTCTTTTTTTGTGGGCAGTTAAGTGAAATTCCCTGGATATTTTAAAAGTAGCTCTGGTGGATGTATTTTCAACAAAGTAACTGCAACTAGATAATAATTTTGGGAGGTCATATCATTGATGAGAAAGTATCTTTCTTTGAAGGGGTTCTTATGGCTAAGGGTGAGCTTCCGGTGATAGGAAAGAGATAAATGCCTCAGGATTGAAAATAAATTCTTGAAAGGAGTGATGGAGTTTCAAATCCCCTAGTATGGTCAGTGCAGTATGTTCTGAATTGATTATCTGATTACAGCACTATTGAATGTCATAGAAGGATTTTCTCTAGGTCTCTTCTCATGACTTGTTCCATTCTATATAAGATATCCAGTATTTTTTTGGATCAGATTACAGTAATAAATAGGTTTAAAAGAATCTAGCAACAAATGATGCTGAAATAGAAAATATCACATCCGCTATCACTGCTCTTAACCATTTAGAAATAGATTATTTTATTTTTTTTCAGATTTTTAGTGAAAAATAGCAAACAGGTTTGGGCTTTCTTTTTTTGTTTGTGTTTTGTTTGTTTCCTTTTTTAGTTTTAATTAGAGTGGTGAGAGATTTTAGTAACTTTTTATTTCAACGAAGTAGAAATACTATCTTCTGAAAGCTCACATTTACAGGCCCTTGATTCCCAGAGAAGTTCACCCAGTCTCAAAAAGCAATGGCTATGAGAAGTCATTTAATTTATTACTAAATATGGGTGTTCTGTAGTCTCTGACATTTTGTGTAATGTGAAATTGAGCTTTCCAGCTTTCAAGAGTTGGAACATCTAGAGTACAATAGAAATATTCTCTCTTCTTTTTGCTGCTTTGTCTCTCAGAGAAGAATTTCTGACTGTCCTTTCTTCTCCTAAAATCAGTAAGAGGAAAGGAGAGAACTGGAAACATGCATCTCTTCAGACAAATGGGGAAACCTGGTACCAGTATTCAAAAGTAAAAATTTTGCCTGGCTTCATCTGTTGCAGGACTGGTTATGTTTAACTCTTCATGTTTTCAAGAAAAAGAAAGGAATAGTATCTTTATTTCCGAATAGGAAATTTGTTTATTCTTAAATTAAAATAGAAAAACAACCTGTATGAAGCTTTTGAAATGCTACCTTCCTAAGGAGCACCCAGTTCCCAAGCTCTGCAGATATCAAGCTGGTTTTTTTTTGCTTTCCGAAACAGTTAAAGAAATCTGCTCCAGACTGATAGGCTGCTGAGAAGACTTTAGTAATGAGATGAAATGTGTTAACTGCAGCTGAAACCTGAAGAGGATCCCTCCATGACAGTGTGGCTTCTAAATTTTGCCTAGCCTGTCTGGAACTGTATTTGACTTGTATTCACAACCTGCAAAATTATTATATTCCACATATCCCAATGAGATACAAAATGACTGACCAGAAAGAAGCGTCTGGAGATAACTGCTGCAAAACAGGTCTCTGACAAAGCTCATCTCAAAACCTGACGGGGTGATGCTGCCTCCTCTGACTGAAGGCGTACATTATTACACATATAAGGAAAAACTTCCATGGGAGTAGCCCAGAGGTTCAGCAGTTTGCCAGAGAACAATTTGTGCAGCCTTCATCCTTAGAGATTTCCGAGACCCAACTTGACCCTGCTTTGAAGAGGGATTGCACTGGAGGCCTCCTGAGGTCCCTCCCAGCCTGAATTGATCTTTTGAGTATCAAGCCTGTTTGCACTTTGCATTGGCACAAATTACTCAATTGATTCTGGGTTACCAACATTTTGGTCTTGTTGCACAGACACCCACGTGCAGATTGTTTAAAAATTTGTAATTCATGCAATTTCAACTAGGATAATTCTGTGTCTTAAGTCAGTCTGTCTCTCTTCTACGCAGAGATTACCCGGGGAATTACCAGTGCACAGTGTGGGCATGCCTACAAACTCTTAAAAACTGGCTGCACTGTAGATGCAATTTTTTAAAATCTTGGCTTTCATCCTTATGGCATGACTCCATATATGTTGCTGCAGTGTTTGTGAAGAATGTGTGTTTTTTATCTTCAGGTAGCTAGGATACACACCTTAGTGATACATCTTGGAGCTGAAAGCCTATATGCTTTCAGTAGAGGTCCTTGCAGTATGATGCATTTAGGCTTGAAAGTATCAGCTCTGGAAAGCAAGATGATCTCTTCCAGAATGCAACAGTTTACCTTCCCTGTAACACAGGGACAAAGAGCACATATTTCACTCTTTCTGTAAGGAACACTGCATTCTTCATAAACAGTTTTCATCTGAGAAACTCCTCTTCACCCTGACAAGAAAGTTCTTTGGAGATACTTTAACATTTTATTCATACATAACTAATACAGTATATTCTACATTAAAAAATCACTTTCTTGTTAATTTCTAAATTATATGGATCAATGCATTATTTTAAACAACCTGTTGACTAACTATAATCTTTGGGACTATAAACTCTCAAAGTACCATATGTAGCTAAAGACAGGCTAATCAGGTGCATTTTTAAGCTCAGTTCATCATCCTCTATATAGTTTAATATAGGGTAGGAAAGTTATTGTGGAAAATGTTGTATGTTTGCACAGTAATAACTCTTTACAATTAATAGTACACCAAAACAAAATCTTAAGAAACTTTTAATCACAGCCATTTATATTACTAAAATAAGACAATTAATAGGTTTTGGAAATCTTTCATAAATACACGTGAACTTCTTCTTATTTTAAATTTCCAAGTCATCTAATTTATGCAGTTATTTCTGAATTATTTCTGTCACTGTGCACTTCATATCTTATTTAATATAACATATTCTATTAGTTAGCATTACATATTACTCATGTTAGAATACCACTCTCTCTGGATAGATTTATTCATCAAGCTTTATATATGTGTGTGTGAGCCATTCACCCTTGACTCTTATTATAGCAGTGGAGAGAAGTCAGCACTTTTAGGGTGACAGTCATCTTGATCTGTTTTCAATGACTGCTTTAGTATGAGATTTATTACACCCAAAAGTACTCATTTGTCTGTTTGGGTTTAAGGATGCAAAAGATGACTGGTTCAGATATAGATGGTCTCACTATAAATGTCAATATTTGATAAGACGTATCACTTCCCCAAGCCCCAGCTCTACATATGTGAACCACTTCCAACAATCAGGAGGTGTACTTGCAGTCCAGTAACATGTTTGCCATTCAAAGTAAAAGAAGAATAAATTACCGATAGATAAATAATCCAATTAAATAAATAAAACTCCTTCTATTTATCAAATAATGTTCAAATATTTTTGTCCTGCAAAATAGCATGCAAATATTTAACTAGGAAATTTATGTAATGCCACAAGTGCTTATTTCCTTCCAGTAGAGGGAGATTAGGAATATACAGGACATCTGTGCTCTCCAGCTTTATGTTTAATTATATTCCTTCCAACCATAATGAGCCAAGTATCCTGAAAGGCCCCTCTTGATACTTGATTCTTATTCTTTCTTACTTCATTATTAACAAATATTTTACAAAAAATTATCTTCTATTATTTCCATTAATGAGATCAATCTTTTCTTTCTTACGTGAAAACATCCCATAACATATCTACTTTAGTTTCATGGCCAAGACCAATACTTAATATAGGAAGGTCTATGCCAACTTTAGCAACTAAGAGAACATTTAAGCAAGCCTCTCAAAAACTTAATTAATTTCTGTTTGAATGCTTCCATTAAAATGATTGATGGAATCTTTGATGAAACAATAAACACTTCCATGTAGGTGCCAAACTCAAAGTGACCAAGAGGTTAGCTTGACAGATGCAGTAGATCATGTTCCAGGTCATTTTTTTTTCCCTTTTGAGAAGAGCTAGTTAGAATTTCAATCATCTAGAAATCAGGAACTTTGAGGACCGTTGTTCAGCATCAGCACTAACCACTGATTTTGCCAACACTGTGGCTAAATTTGTGACTGCAGAACATCTCAGTCAACTCCACAGCAAATGTCGATCTCCATCTCTTCATTGAAATAGGCTGTAAGGAAAATGATTCATTGCACTCAACTTTATATCTGAACTGGGCACTGTAGTACCTACAATGAAATGTACTTTGCACTGCACCAAAAGTCAAATTTTATTTCATATATACCAGATTTCTTAAAGCAGTAAGCTTGGTCAGCAAGCTGTAGTCTTTACAGTTTGTAGAATCAAAGGAAACTTTAAATCTGATCCCTGCTGTGGAATGGTATTGTGGGTTTATTGTCGTCTGATAGTTCCGCTGAGTAGGAATTTGAACCTTAACAGAATAGTTCTAACTGAAAATCAGATCTATCTATAGATTAAAGCCTCAAATAAAAAAATGCCATACAATCATATAATTTCCTTCTAACTCAGTATACAATAGACTGATGTGTTATTCTCAGACTCACATCAGAGACTCCCTGGGTGGTTTCCCCTACAAAGAAGGGTCTCTGCTCTGTGCCTTTGGTCATTTCATGAACTGAGGATGGTGAAGCATAAGCCAGGTGTGGATAGGATGGGACAAGGGGAAGCAATAGCTTGGCTTGTCACACATTGCGCTGATTGGCACCTTCTGCAGCCCTGTGGAAGAAGGTATGGAAATTGCAGAAGTGTCCAGAGAACCAAGCCATGGCTTTTGTACATGGCAGATTTGTGGATGCAAATGGAAATTTAAGTCCATTAGTTTATAAAACAAACCTTTGTACTACAGGTAACAAGCCTGTACTTTGACCATGATTCCCTATACAGGTAAATACTGTGGTATGAGATTTGCATTGCTTTATTGGGCATGATTGAATTCCAGTACAAAGTGAAAAATATAACTTCTTTTCTTTTTGTAGAAAAAGATTACTACCCCTGAGTGAACAGAACCAAAATGTAGGAGACAAGATATAGCCCAAAAGAAAAGATACACTTTAGAAGCATGCCTTCTTGCCACAGAGCAATAAAATATGGGTATGGATACAGCTGGTATTGCACTTCCTGCTACTACCCAGGAAGTTTATCCTTCAGGGAGTTTTCAAAGACAAACAGCAAGAACATGCAAATAATATAAACTATTTAACACCATACTGGGCTTTTAGCTTAGTAGGTCCTGTCATTTTCTTCACACAAAAAAATTTATGTTTTCCATAGTTGCATTTGTTCCTTCTTTCATATTTGCTATGTAGTTAAAAATGGAAATTTTTTTCTTTGTTTTGGGATTTTTGGAAGTAGAAATATTTGCAACAAAACATGCTGGAAAGGCCTTGCACCAACAGTCTTTTCTGAGCTTTTCTCTTTCTGTGGAAAGAGGATAGTGAGAAAATTAATACAGATAAAACATCCATGTTGTAAAGGATATAAGAAATCTGACTTATGTGAGTTCCTATGATCTTATAATGCTTTCCTGATAAGGGAGGGCCACCAGTCTTCCCCCAGCTGATAAAAAATTTAAGAAATCCCTGTCTGTTTTTCCCTCTCATCCTAGCTGTTGCCAGCATAGTGGCACAGGCACTTTACTAGCGTGTGCTTGCCTGGCAGGCAGTGATGTTTGTGTGCTTCTCCAGGGAGGGAACACTTCCTCTGCCTGCATGCACAAAGCTCAGGGCCTCCCAGGCAGGCAGCAGAGGGGAAATGACCTGATCCAGGTCAGTTTCAGGACTGGCCTGAGGGTCTGCAGGAACAGCAGCAAAAGCTGACACATCCAAATAACCGCAGAAGCTGGGGAGGTGTTTGTCTGAGCTCTTAGTTTTCTTCCCACTTAATTCACATTTAGACAACTATCCCCAAAACTAGAAGGGGAAAAAAACATACGTTTTTAAATCAAAGTCTGACCTTTGCAGAGGTGATGACATTTGCCTAGGGGAAGATGCCTTTTTCTTATCATGTGAGCATTTTTCAAGCCTTGATTACAATGTACTTTATATTGTCCTTGGTTTGTAGGAGAGAGAGAGAGAAAGGAAATGAAGGGGAGAAGCAAATACACTTTTAAGTATGCACACAGATTTGAAGACAAGTGCTACATCTATAGCTGGATTTAGAAATTAAAATTGGAGAGGGTCTCTGGAGTCATTAAGATAAATCCCCTCCTGTCACACACATTTTCCTTTATTCTAGCACAGTAGGATCTGGTTACAAATAAGCAGTAGCACATTCACATGCAGTAATTCTGTTGATCAGAGAGGTATATTATACATTCTTCTCATTGTGTATCTATTGACTAATGCAGGTACACTGTGTTGTAGAACTTTATTAAAACCTTTATTTTTTTATTTTTCAAATAAAATTATAAAAGTATCAAATTAATAAAGACGTACCTGTGAAAACATAATTTCTTCAGATGATGTAAATAGGTGTAAGTCTACCAAAGGCAAAGGGTCTAAGCTGATATTCACCAATGTACATGTCAAACAGTGTTCTTGCAACTGTTAGTGCAATTGAACTCACCCATCTAAACTAAGCATTTCCACCAACCCAGCTGTGTTGCTGTAATTTCAGTGGTGGCACTAATAAAGGATCAATGACTAAGCTAGTATGCTGCTGAATTAAGAATATATGGAAGTACAACTTCAGTTTCCTAAATAACCAGGGAAGAGGAGGAAGAAGCTTTGAATGTCTCCAGCAAGAGGGATTCCTTTTTAGTCAGTAGTTAAAGTATTTGGGCAAACAGGATGTCTCTTTGTGAACTTCAAGATACTGTGGCTCATGCTCAACTATATGTAAATACTGTGGATGGTTCCTTGAGAAGTACAGCTTTGCCAGGTTCTTGTATCTTACTTTTCTTTCTTTCTTTTTTCTTTCTGTTATTGAAATGCTGTCCTCTCTGCAACCTTTCAAACTGTTGAAAAGAATCAGAGGTGAATGAAAGCAGCTACTGAACAAAGCTGGGAAGCATAAGCAAAACTTGTCCATGGAGGGGAGCAAGGATCCCTTCAATTAGCATTCTGAATTCTGAACGTCCTGGAAATTCTCAGAATTCTGATCTGTTCCTTTCCTTCTGTAATGTCAAAGATCAGTGGTGGCTACATTTTTCTGAGACTTTCTACAGCCTCTGTTCCTGGAGGCAAATCTGTACATCATCTTTACTTAATCACAGAACAATGTTGCAGTTATTCAAACAGCATATTTGGGGAATTGCTAAAGTTCCATTATGTCTTCGTATACTGTAAGAAAATGTAGCAGTAGTGCCTGCCCTGTCCTGCTCTTCATTGTGCTCAAGACATGCTTCTGATTAGAATGCAGAGATCCCATCCCCATCATCCTTGACTTCATAATTTCTTAACATTGTGTCTTGCCCTCTCATTCTAATTGATTAAGGTTGCTCTATTCATTTTGGTATTTCAATGTTTGTCTTAACACAAAATTATTGACACCTTTTTTTGTTTTATAATCTTCCTTGAAAAGAAGAACCATATGAATATAATATCTGTACACGGTTTTCCTGAACCTAGCTGGTAAAACACAAATAAATTACAGTTGAAATTACATGGAAATATTAATACTTCTATTTCATACTTAGACATTCTTGTGAAAGAAAGTATGAATATGCACATAGCAGGTAATTTAATATTTATCATCACTGTGACAGTCACATTTTTTTTACAGAAGCACTGCCACACTGCCTTGTTTTGCAGTTTTTAGATGCTAATTATACAAATGAAATGAATAATGTAGTAAAACAAGATGAATACTCAAGTAAAACAAGTAAAAATCCTTCTTATCATAGAGAGATGTATTAACTTTTGTATTATTTTTTCCGTAAGAATATATGTAAATTATATTACTTCAGGCACTGAAAACAGGCATCCCACAATGGTGGGAAAAACATTGCAAGCTAAAATAAAATCTTTCTTCTTTGAAAAGAGCTGATAAGGACTGGAGAGAGTCTCCTCCTCGTTTGTATGGCCTATTATTTTCCTCCTACAATCAGTGGGATGAAGGAAAAGTGAGTTATGTAAAGCTCACAGTAATTAAGTTGTCTTGAACTGGTGAGCTAGTAATCAAAAGATAAAATGACCACAAACTATAATGAATTCCACTCCAAACTACTTTCATTACATTTGTAGTGCAGAGCAAGAATGTTGTTAAATTAAAACAGGTTTGCTTGACTAGATTTAATTAGTGTTCACACAGTAGGTTATTGGTCTTTTTCAGAACTTTCACGTGTAACTCTGAAGCCCTTTAATTTTTGTTGTTAGGGTGTGTGGTTTTTTTTTAAAATCTCTACTGTCCAAAAGAGTTTCCAGCATTTGATGTTGCATTTATGAAGAATGGCCACTAGAGTGCTGCAAGTATCCATTGAAGCTGCAGTTGTGTACATTTACATCAGTATTTCAGATATATTTATCTTATGTATGTGGGGTTTTTTTTAAAGTAGATTTTCTTGCTAAGCATATACCTATAAACATTTAAAATGTCTGTGTATTTAAGTTAGGTCAGATCTGATACTTCTGTATCTGTGGAAAAGAAGGGTATGAATGATTATTATGTAGTCTACAGTTGCATAATGATTTGGAGGACTGACATATTAAATGTCATTGTCTTTTAACGGGGTTACCAAGCAAATATTGTTAAGTGCCCACTTTTTTTGTTCAAGCTGTCTGTACCATTATTGATATAACTATATGTGAGTGATTTTTTTAATGAATTAGCTATCCTCAGGTCTAGCGTCCATTTCTGAATTATCACCAACAGAAGATACAGAACTTGTTTCTGAAAATTGTTTGAGCATTAATACAAAAATCATCATAGATATCTCAGTCCTTACCCAAAGTTTTGGCCAAATCTGTCAAACAGAACTAGTCCAAGAAGGACTCATAGTTTTATGTGCCGAAAGGAATATACTTAACTTCCCTGAGATAAACCCTGGATACAGTAACAGCCACTCATCCCTGACTGAACACAGAGCCATAGAATCATAGAATGGTTTGGGTTGGAAGGGACTTTGAAGATCTTCTAGTTGCAAATCCCCTGTCACATGCAGGGACACCTTCCACTAGACCAGGTTGCTTAAAGCCCCATCCAAACTGGCCTTGAACACTTGCAGCAATGGGGCATCCACAACTTCTCTGAGAATATATTCCAGTGCCTCAGCACCCTCACAGTAGAGAATTTCTTCTGTATATCTAATCTAAACCTACCCTCTTTCAGCTTAAGCCATTCCCCCCTTGTTCTGTCACTACTTGCCCTTGTAAAAAACTCCACCTTCAGCTTTCTTGTAAACCCTCTTTAAGTCCTGGAAGTCTGCAATAGATCTCCTTTCTCCAGGTTGAACAATTCCAACTCTCTCAGCCTGTCTCTGCTGGAGAGGTGCTCCAGTCCTCTGATCATCTTTGTGTCCTCCTCTGGACCTGTTCCAACAGGTCCATGCCCTACTTATGTTGAGGGTCCCAGAGTTGGATGCAGTGCTCCAGGTGGGGTCCCATGGAAGCAGAGTAGAGGTACAGAATCACCTCCCTTGACCTTCTGTCCACGCTGCTTTTGATGCAGCTCAGGACACAGTCAACCATCTGGATTGCAAGCACACATTGCTGGGTCATGTTGATCAACATCCCCAAGGCCTTCTCCTCAGGGCTGCTCTCAAGTAATTCTCCACCCAGCCTGTGTTTGTACTTGGGGTTGCCCTGACCCAGGTGCAGGACCGTGCACTTGTCCTTGCTGAAATTCATGAGGTTTCCATGGGCACTTAGCATCGTACTTGTCCCCCCTGTCAGTGATTAGTCCCTTTTAAAGCAGCAGTTGTAAGAGTAGTAGCCTGACTGGGAGAGATGACAGGAGACCCTTTGCTAGAGCCTATTAACTATTGAGGAGAAGCCAAGTGCCATCTCGTGTTTCTGTGGTTTTAAGGTTGACCTTGGCCCTGCATAGAGCAGTAAAGGCTGCCTTGGTCAGACTCTTTCATAACCAGAAGTCAGAGGATGGAACTGAAGTTTAAAATAAAAAGAAGCTAAAGAAAAAGTCAGGAAAAACTGCTTGAGATGCTACAGTTCTGACTGTATGGTTTAACTTTAATTCTAAAAGAGATATAAAAACATCACTTTAAAGCTAATCAAAGACAAGGCTAAAATACAATAATACTCAAAGGTTAGGAAGGGAAAAATTAAAGTCAAGAAGTCTTGTCAGAAAGAAACTGGTAACTGGGGTGAAGATGAAAACTGAGCAGTTCCAGCCTGCTCTGAGGAGTATGTCAGGACACAGCACAGGAAAGGGGAAGACTACTGGGACAAATAGATTAAGAAATGCAGTAACAGTTAAAGAATTGGACAAGCTGGCATTGCAAAGCACTGTTACAAGAGAAAGCTTAAAAAAATCCTTGTAAGACCCTGAGAGATGAGGACGACTGAGGTCACTGTAACTATGACGACCAGCAAAATGGACAGAGGAAAAGAACAGCCAAAGAAAACCGAAACCAGAATGATTTGACACACACACATGCTCTTTCTGATCACTCAGGGGAAAAGGAGACCAGAATGAAGGCAAAAAAGCACTTCAGTGATAAGCAGAGAAGGGCAGGGTTTCTTTTGCCTTCCTCCTTTGGCTTGTATTAAATTCCTTTCCATTTCATACCATCCATTCTAAATTGGCAGTGTCAAACTCTGCTGTAAAGTTAATGAAGGATGTGGTTTTAAAGTGTTTGATGTTTAATACATCTTTTAAATGTCACCATGTGCCAGGAATTTCTAATCATATCACTAAGTCTTTTATCAACTTTAAAATTTTCTTTTTCCTCTTTTATACTGATCTTGCATGGTAAACCCAAAGACTCAGTATAGAAATGTCTGAAAATCCCCAGATATCAGGCTATCACAAACACATGGATTAATAAGGATTTACCTAATCACCAATGTGGAATTAATCTGTGTAGACCAATGAGAACTGGTTGGCTCAGAATGTATAACCAGTATGTCAAATTCTTCTTTCATTCAAGTGCATACCAGCTCATTTACTGTTGTCATACTAACTAATTTATCCTTTCATAAAATTTGTATTTTAAATAGTTTCATATTTTAATGCAAATTATATCATCAATGATTGTGTTGAGTAGAGGAAAGTGAAATAGAAAAGCTCTATGTCCTAAGGAAGGAGCAGAGGGAATCTGTGATCCTTGTGAGACAGGGAACTCTTTACAGCCACATAAACACCTGTGCAATCAAAGGCATCTGTCTGGGAAAAGCATCCGTGGTCTGTGGAAGAGCTGGAGCTCCAAGGGTCCAGCACCCTTGTTGATACACTGGCTCATGGTCTATGTTGTGGCACACTGTAATATCTGATGTCAAATGTTTCTGGCTCAGGTTGGCTAGGAAAACTTTTTAGGAGAAGGCACTGTCAGGCTGTCACAAAATAGTTTTTATGAAGCAAGTTCAACCATAGCAGAGTTTATAACCTTTGAAACACCTATCTTGTTGCCAATAGGTGCTCAATGACACAGTTTCACAGAAATTTCTTCTGGAAGTTGGCAAAGTTTGATTCTCAATGACTTGTGAAAAATATTTTGCTGTTGGAAGACTTCCTGAAACAACAATACATGGCTTTGCTCAGCTGCAGCTTTAAGTGCCAATTTGATCTCTTGCAGGAGAACCAATGTTCAGATAAATCAACCAAACTTTTCCAGTGTTTTTGCTAAACTTCTGCTCAGAGGAAAGTGGCTGTTTACCTTTCTGTGCTGTATCTGTTGCTAGAAGTCAACTTAGTTCTCTACACTGTATTTTTTATAGTAATGCAGAGTCCAGAAGGTGAAGGAGTAGTGACATGAAAAACTAGGACTAGGCAAGCAGAAGTATTCTCAGAGGTTATTATATGCTTGAAATCAGTGCAGTGATGAAATAACTGTTTAAAATTTTAGGAGATTTTGACTTCCATGACAAAGAGAAACAAGATCTAGTCTATATGCATTTAGGACTCTGTATATATCCCTTTGGATAACATAAGCACTGCATCTGTTGCATTTCACAAAATACCAGAAGGGAATGTCTGTTTAGAATTTTAAAAGTTTTTTTTTTCCTTTGAATCTAGACTAGTTGAAACTCCAGGCACTCTGTAAACTTGTCTCTACAACGCAGAAGTGGACAAGAACCAAGGATCAGAAAAAGCGTGTCGAGAATTTCTTAGTGATTTGCAACTAAGTCTGCAGACAACATTTTAGGATCAAAGCTGTATTTGTTAACACTCATGTTCAGTTAGCATCTATATGTGGATAATTCTCAAAACTGGTTCTGTTCTAAACATGTCCTACATGCCAAGAATTTAATTCCCTTAATTTCTTTAAGAATGCTCAGAGATGAGCATATATAAAACAGATATTTCTCTTTACCCCTACTGATCTCTGTTGCCTTCTTTGTTGCTCTCAGGAGAGCTCCAGGAACTGTAATACTGTGACCATTAGTTTAAAAAAAAAAAAACCTCCTTGGATTTCCTGCTGTATGTTGCACTGAACAATTCTGCAAGATTCAGATACTACGCAAAATCTTTAGATACCTCATGTCTCTGATTTCTTGAAAGCCCAATATTCTTCATATCTATTTAGAATAGTGATGCAAAGGCTATTCTTAGTCTTCATTTTGACCGTATCACCTCTTACAGTGTATTGCTTCACTCATTCTTTCTGCTTTATAATGTAAAACATAATGGGCTTTTTCATTTTCAGGGTCTTCCATGATCTCTCCTATCCTATCTATCATTTCACATTCACCATGAAGATGTCAGCCCTGTCCCTGAGTCTCTTACCCAACTCATTTTTCAAACAATTTTCTTTCAAAATATCTTCCTTCCTCCTTCCCTGGTGTTTAAAATGAACTCCCTGACAATGCCTACAATAAAACTTTGCTGCTTTCTGTTAAAAGTCTGTTAAACTTCTCTTTTTTGGCATAATAATGGAAGGATTTTTCACTAAGGCTAGGTACATTACTACTATGTAAAGTTCTGAAGCTTCTTAGTTTCCTCAGATTTTAGTTCTCTCTCTGTACATTATTTCTTACTTTCAAACTCCTAATTCCTGATCTGTGAGGCAAGGGTCATCCCTCGTCTATGTTCTCACCAGGCTTAGAATGATGCAGTCCTGGATGCAACAGTGAACTGCAATTAGCGAAACAGAAACAGAAAAAAAACATGGTAGGAAGAGTATCTTTGAAGAAAGAGCTGATTATGTTCTCTAGGAAAAAAAAAAAAAAAAAAAAAAAAAAAAAAAAAAAAAAAAAAAAAAAGAATGAAAATAAAAAAGTAATTTTCTGAGACCCAAAATGCACAATCGTCAAGTTACAATTGTTTACAGAGTGTGAAATGTATCCCATGTCCCAAGTTAATTTACTTTAGCTTTTGTGAGTGCACACACCTGTCGAACAGCCGTTCCAGAACACAACTAAGTAACTACTTCAGCAAAAGAAAAGCCTCCAAGAGATGTTTTTTAAAGTCTGTATTACTAGGTTTCAGAGTTGTGTGGTGCAGGGGTTGCACCAGGGAACCAACCTTGCTTTTAAGGCTGTTTTTCAGAAGCTCTGGGGAAATCAAGTGCCTTATAGCAGAGGCAGTTAAGACTCTCTTTGTGGTACCATAATCACAGAGAAGACCTGTTGATTCTGTTGATGACTGCAGAGAGTGGGAAAGTCTTCAGTTCTCAGTAGTACTTGCTGGACCAGGATACATTATTTTTCTGAGAAGTAGAAATAAAATTAGGTGTATTCTATTTTTGTGGCACAGACACCCTCACATAGTATGAAATATGAATTTTGTAAGATGAAAAATATGTAAATATGTCATCAAATCTCTAATCAGGACATGCTGAACAAAAACTAGAGGACAGATAGTAAAGGAAACACTAAATGGGACATCAACTCTAAGCCATTGAACATTTACAGATATTAACATAAATGAAAACAAATGGTAATATTCATAAAAACCATTTTGCTGGAAAAGGTTACAGTAAAAAAAAGAAAGAAATAAAATCACATGGTTTTAAAAACAAAGGAAGAATTTCTGTCTGAATGTGAAAATTATTTTACAATTAATCTAATCTGTTCTTGTAACCCAAACCAAGAAAATTACTCATTATTATATCCTACATTGTGCAACATTTTCATAATGAGGATTTAGTTTTACTTCCATGCCATTAATAATAGAACCAGCTTATAACAGAAGAGATGTTTGATCCTGTAAACACTTTCCTCATACACAGCCCACTGAATTCCAGCAAAATGTTAAGGAACGGAATAAAATAGATTTTTTAAAAATCTGCAGACAAACATAATAATAATTTTAAAAGCCTAATTAAAAGATAGATAAGCAACAAACTTTGTTTTGATATGACAATAATGAACACAGAAGTACAGTTGAAATCATCTTCCAAATATAACCTAATTTTAGTAGCTTGTACTCTTAAAACTTTATTAAAATTCTTCTTGTTAATGCCTCATAATATTTTACAGTTCTATTTTCCTGTGAAGCTGGGTAAAAAAACAATGAAAGGGATTTATTTCACAGTCATAATGCTGAATTTAAATAAAATATGGGTTGGAATACACAAGTGTAACCAAGCCAATGAAATTATTGTTGTCTCAGTCATGAATTTTCTATTTAGGATTTACAGTGATGAGGAGGAATGAGAGTTTCTTTATTCAACAAAAACTAGTCTAAGTCCTTCTTGTGCTCATCCCTTCTGTCCACACCTGCCCAACCTGCAGCGAAAGGGTAACTCCATTGGAGTGCGTATATAAATTTCTGCTGGCCTTCAACTAGTGATCCTAAGTACTGGTGGGTGTCTGGCCTTAACACCACTGGGAAAGACCCATCTCTAGATGCAGTGAAGCTGCATGTAGAACCAGGAATTCCTACAGCCCTGCTATGTAGTGGATCTGAGGACAAACGTTGTTGCTCTTTCCTGCTGCACTTCTGGGCTTCACCTTCACAGACTCCAAAGCAAAATGTGTGTGGTTATTGCTGGCTGAGCTGACAAACAATATAGACTTGTGCTGAGGCTTGGAAAGGCACTCCCACCTTTTCCAGTGTAGATAGACTTAATTATTCTATTATTTCATGCTATTGCATCAGTATAATAGAGGAAAAACTCAGGCTCCAAGGCACTAAATAGAATGAACAACTCTTTTTGTTTGAAAAACCAGGGCAACAGAGCTTGAGTAAATATGATAGATTCATAATTACTTTTCACATTTATGGTAACAGCTACAAAAAACCTAAGAATCTGCTTACGTATAATCCCCAGTTTAGGCAAGTGTTCTTGGATAAGAGGAGAGCCAAGACTTAGTTTAGGATGGCATTTAATCACGTGTGTAACATTTAAATTTAACATCACGCATAAATGCTTTGTGGTTTTTGGACCTAAATAAGAAAAAAATCAACAAATAAATAGTTGAAATATTTTCCTTTGACACTTCTCTTTTCTATTTGGAAATATGTTAAGCAGCCCTGAATTCTGGAGTAGAACATTTTTGACAAAGTCTGTCAAACTAGGCAAACAGAAACAAGAAGTTTTATCTCCTTGGTGTAGGAGTGACTGCACTGCATGGTTTATTTGAAGGTAACCACTGAGTCGCCCCCACAGAGAACTTGACTGTTCACAAATAAATTCTCAGTCTGTTTTTTCATTCTCAACATCTGAGGGCCTCTGTAATGTCAGCAGAGGATTCCTTTTCACTAGCTTGTTGGGAGATGTGTCTCTCCTCCCACAAGCAGTGCTTCTAGCAAGAGCCAGGGGAGCAGCTTGATGCCACTGCTTGATGGGTCCAGCCAGAGGGATGCCTTGGGAACAAAGGACGAAGGTGCCAGAAGGGAGAGCAGCTGCTGATGCCAGCAATGCATCTCAAAGCTTTTAAATTGTGGTGAAAAGTAAGCCCCACAGGGGATGAGCAGATCTGTGCATTACTCCTGAGCCCACATCAGAGCAGGGATGATTATGGCTCTCCGCCTCGTATTTCCATTGCCACACACTTCACTAATATGCAAATGCAGTGAAGGGTGGCCAAATATGCTCAGAGAAAATATCGGTGAGGAGATAAAAACAATTCTGAATTAGCTGCCAGCCCCAGAGAAATTGCTCTCTTCTGTCTGTTAGCTGGAAAATATTTAGATTCTTGAAAGGCCATTACTGGCTTGGGAATAATTAATTAACTTAATTTTATGGTGCTACCTTCCCGAATTTTTGTCAAAATAAATATTGATTTGTAAAATTTTAAATGTCTAAATCTTAGACTTTACTGTTAGCTTAGATCTAAGTTTGAGTAATATTTAAAAACCTTCATTATGGGCAATAACAAACAGGAGATAAATTTTCCCTGAAATGTACCCAGCTATGCCTCTTGTAGCCTTATTACAATACTGTTTCCCTTCAGTCTATGACAAGAATCTGAACCTTTACTTTATCACTCCAATGTCCATTAGTTCTGTTAATGTTTCTTAAATACTTAGAATTAAATATATATACAAACCTTTCCCTGTTTAAAATCCTAATTAAAAATTAAGTCAGTAGAGCAAAAGAGAAGAGAGTGAAGAAAAGGAAGAAGCTTTAGTCTAAAACTGAGAATGGAAACTGTTGAATAATTGACTACCAAAGAAGAGAACTGTTGTAGAAATTTTTATTGACTGTTTATAATACGATGCATTGCAGAAGTCCCAAACATATTATGGACCCAATTCTGACAAGTGATTTTGAGAAATACAGAAGAAGCAGCTAACGGTGCAAGTAGAGAAGGATGAGAGGGGAAATATTATTACCAGCTTTATTTAAAAGCTGAAGAACAAAAGCACAGCCAGTGTCTGTAACTTACCTGGGTACAGGCAAATCTGGGTTTTAACAGAACACTGACACTGATTTCCAGTCACAGGATGTCTATTCTTCTTTTGATATGTTCCTGGTGACGTCAAAATTACAAATTTAGCAAAGTGTTCTGGCCTGGAGAGTTCACTGTGTAAAAGAAACAAACCATACAGAATGTGAAACCCACCAGAAGACTGCACAGTGGTAGGTGTGGGTTCTGATCACTGCTATCTCCAACCACTGCAGATTTTAACCGG
This sequence comes from Scytalopus superciliaris, assembly GCA_013400415.1. NCBI lineage: Eukaryota > Metazoa > Chordata > Aves > Passeriformes > Rhinocryptidae > Scytalopus > Scytalopus superciliaris. Next base: position 56,578 of record VXBX01006277.1, on the reverse strand, counting down.
TTATTTTCTGGATATAAAGCACTGAGTAGGAATGCGTCTTCAGAGATGATCTGAGAGGAAAACAGTATCGAGAGTTGCCTATGTGTAGCACATTTTCTATGTAGGATGACTCTCAGAAGGAAGCATACGGAATGAATCCCAGGATTTTGTAGCCTGACAAAAGTAACAGTATTTACTGGCAGCAAAATGCTGAAAGTGATAAACCACTGATTTCCGGAGCAAAAGAGCAGAGTTCTTTTGAAACTGAGTTATTGGAAATTAAACAATAGATCTTCTGTCTTAAAAATTCACAACAGTTATGTTTGTTTTGCTCAGACACATTGCTTCTGGTAATGATTCTGATTAAGAATATGAAGGTAAGTTGCTGTCACCATGTATCAGGTTTTTGCCCTAGTGATTTTTTTCTCCCTCTTTTTCAGTTCTTCGAAGTTCCATGAGGTTTTCCTTCTCCTTCTTGTGAGAACTGCTGTTCTGTACTGTCTGGACTCCAAGGTCTTAAATAGAACCTTACAGTTCTAATTCTTGTAGCAGAGAAGTTCATAAAATGAATCACTGAACGATATTCAAAGAGCTCAACTCAAAAGTGTACTGTGCTTTTCAAGAAGCATAGTGAAGTATGAAGCCAATCTTTAACAAAATAGAATTGCTTTCAAAAAGTATTTTTGAAGAAATAGCATCTTCTTACAATGTCATCCAGACTAACGCGGGATTGTGACGATGGTAGGACTGACCTCAATGTTAGAACTCTACCTTGTTCACGGTTTCATGGTTTTGAACTAAAAAAACTAGCAAAAAACCACTAAATTTAGTGAAGTTGGTAGTATTGATTCTAAAAGGCAATAGTAGGTTCTCAGTGAACATTTTCTATAAGACTGAATTCAGTTATTCTCTTTCTGATAGCTATAAATGTAGTAGCATTTTGACATAACAGAGCCCCACTCATACAATATAACATTATAATGAAGAGTTTTAAAATGCTGTCGTAGCATCAACTGTCAGAAAACTTGAGTACTGAAATGTCTTTGAGAAGAAGCATGGAAATGTGGATGGTGATTGTAAATCAAGTTTGTCCAATGACTACACCATCCATCTAGTAGACTATAAAGCTATTTTAACTTTTCTGGTCTTTTCTGTGACAAAGACAGTGGCAACAAATCTAAAAAGAAACCTGCATAGACATAGATGCTGATAATGTGGGTGTGCTGGTTTAAAGGTAAACCAGCAGGAGAAATGAACCCAACTCACAAAAAGACTGCAAGTCAGAACTACAATTTAATAAAAAGATCACAACAAGTACAAGGATAGAGGAAAAAGTCCATTTGAGCCACAAAAACCAGGTGTGTAACCCAGCACCCTGGAGCATGAACAGGATGCTGTTCATCAGCCCCTGTGCTGAGCACCACCTGGCCCCCCTGAGTACAAAATAATAAGGTAAGAAGAAACCTGTTCATGAGGATGTTGGTCACGGTCTGGTCGAGAGTGGCAGTCACAGTCCTGCTGAGTCTCTGGTCCTCCTTTGGATCCGACGAGAGATCCTCAGTCCCCAAACCCCCAGTATATATATGCTTAGGCTCAGGTGGGAGTGCCCAGTACCTCCCCCAGGGTGGGGAGTTTCACAGTGGGTGAGTTACTGTGTAGGGTGAGTCATGGAATATTTTTGGAAACCCTGATGACCCATTAGCAGACATGACCCCTCAGGCTGGGTGTGGAGGTGTTAATGGCTCTCCAGAGGGGCATTATCACACCTGAGTCACTGGTGTGAAGACAGGAAACCTTTCTTATCTCACAGAAGTTCCCAAGCACCCAGCTTGTAGCCTGAGGGGTCAGGTGTGCCCCAGGCAGCTACTGCAAATGATCCATTGTTAGCAGTTCATGAGAAATTACATAGAGGGTGTAGAATACACAGCCCTGGCCACACACACACAGTGACAAACTGGTCCTGGTCACTATAATCAGGACAGTGGGAAAAATTCAAAATTGCATGTAAGAGTTTTGCACCAGCAATAATAAGCTTCAAGAACTTTAAATATCTTAAACAGTTTTATTTTCTGAAATGCTCACGCAGTGTGTTGAATTCAGTGGTGACTAAGAGCAGTTATTAGCTTTAATAACCACTGGTCATCCCTTTGGAATGAAGAGCTGTCTACTTCCAGTATTCACCAACTCAGGCACAGTGAGAAGCACAGTGTATTAATTTAGGTGAAGCATCTACAACCTAACACACTCCATGTTAGAACAGTTATCCTCACTGAACAATGTCTTGCGCTGAGCAGGTGCAAAGAGAGCAATTTGCTTGCCAAGTGCAGATTAGGGGAGGAAAAGAGACAGGTTTCCTAGGCACTGAGCTGATGGTGTGATTTCTAAACCATCTTTCATTTTCCTTTCAGAACAAAAGGTAGAAAACGTGTAAAAAGTTGTGAATATCTTTCAACACACTTGCTATCTTCCACTTTTATTTCACATTTCAGTTGGGGTTTGAGATGCATTCTGTGGTTTGTGTGACGTATGAATCTTAAGCTGCTATTCCACATGAAATTTCACTTATGCTTCCTGGCTGCACAGTGATGGAGTATCTCAGAGCTTACCATTGCATTCTACCTTCCATATCGTAATGTCTGTTCTTGAAATGCATGCTTGACATTATCTACTGTTGTTATTGAGCAGACAGAAATAAAATTATGAAGTAGTCTAGTAGAATGGCCTTTGAGCATTATAAATTTTGCTAACCCTGAAAAGCATATAAGACAAAATTTACATCATTGGTACATTCAAACTTGTATATTTTGTGTGTAGCTCAAACCTCTGAATCCCTTATACAATACTCTGTACTTGTTTACACTGTTTTCTGTATGATGATAGCTAATTGGTATTACCAGCAGGACATGTGACAATTATTTGTGGTTTCTGTCTGTACATTTCAATAAAAACAGGAGCTGTTCATGCTGTTTGGTTGTCAAAACATAACACAATATTATCAAAAGAGTTAAAATTAATTATGATTACTTTTAAACCAAGCATTTTACAGCAGTCAAATTTTAGTTTCCAGATACAGTCCAAGAGTGTAATATTAAAGTAATAAACTTTCTCATAATTCTCTGAAGCTGTATTAGTTCTGATTTTTAAATAACTGTCACCAGTCTAAGAAATTACTGTGAGCAAAGAGGTAAAGCGAAAAAAAAAATAAACCAAGTTCTCTTGACTTACATTTTTTCCCCAATTTTTCAAGGGGCTTAAAATTTCTACAAGAAAAAAAGTTCATTAATGCAATCTTTTACATAGTATAAATTTAGAAGCATCCCAATCTGAAACAATTATATAGGAATTCTCATTTCATTTCTGGCAGAAATATTCAGAGGACACTGCATTCTGCTCTAAGTACCAGTATACGAGAAAAATGTCCACAAGATACAGAGTATTTACAAGGGCAAAAAAAAAACCACACAAAAAGAGAAAATAATCAGGCAGTATTTAATGAGACAATATTTAAAACACCAAGTGATAAATTAAACAAGCAGTTCTTGTTTCCTTCCTCCTTTCTCTGGCTAATAATTGTCAACATCTGCTACAAAGAATATTTCTGGAGAGAAACTAATTTGTGGTCTGCAAATCATAGGTGCAAAGTAGCATTTTGTAGTATGAATGATTAGAAGATCAGGGAATTTGGGGAAAATAAGGCATAAGCCAAATTGTCAATATAAAGTTATTCATAAGATAATAATTTTCATGTCTTTCTTTATTGCTTGAAACTTTTTATATTTCTCTCTCTACTGTTTTACCTGGACAATTCTTACATGACTGTGATGTCTTGTTTACTAAGTTCTTTATTGGCAGATGGCTTCTCTTTGTTCACTCATGTTCAAAGGGCTGAACATCTTTAGGGCAGCAGCTGGCTTTCATACTGAGAATTTTCTGATCTTTTTGTCTCTAGTGTTATATTAGTAGTGGCCCACAAGCAATACCCTGCAGCCTGCAAGAAGTGTAATTGCACATACAGCTATTAATAGCTAAAGCAGAGGTTTTAACTGTTTTCTTGTTCTTATTTTATTTTTTTTCCTGTTGGCCAGGCCAAAACTTTTACCCTTGTTCTTTCTCTTATAATGAGAAAAACACCTTTTGAACATCATATATCTTTCATGTTTTCCAATTGCTGTCACAGCTATTTCCATGTTAGTGCAATTTTCATCACTGGCTTGATCTAGAGGGAGAATAAGCCTGCTTTTGCAGTCCAGATACTGAAAATTGATGTCACCAGCCTGTTATATCTCTGCTAGATTCTGCATCACTGTCAGTCCTTCTTTCACAGTGAATCAGAAAGATGTTGTGAAGTAATCCATCATTAAAGTGACTTGCAGGAATATGGTGAAGTTCCAGCTAGACTGGGACAGGACATCCAATTTTACACCAAACTCCTCTTAATATTTCTCAAATATTTACCAGACTTAAGGTAACAAGCAACTAGAACATTGAGAAAATGTTGCTGAAAATAGGCTTCCACTTCTCTGCTGTTACCATTTTATGTGACTAAGAATAGCTCAGACATTTAAGTGTGAAGGATGAAACCCTGTAAGTGGGAGCTTTGTCACTGACTTCAATTGAAACTAGAATTGGGTTGCAGGTGTCTCTCAAAACGTCAGTGGAGGAAATGATCTTAGGATGTGTTATTTATCCTACAGGGATTAGAACATCACCCTCTTGACAGAGATCCACCAAAAATATGCAGTGTCACAGAGAAGTCTCTTGTATGTCAATTCATTGATGCAAAACGTAAGACACCTGATATGTCTATTACCCCATTTATTGAAAAAAATAATATTTGCATTTTGGATTTCTGTTATGGAGTAGAAGCACAAAAATTTAATTCAGTCAAGTTCCATATTTATTTTAATCAATTTAATATTAAAGTTTTCAAATTCTGAAATTCTTTATATGCATTAAGTTCAGTAGAAAATAAGGAGATTTAATCTTTTTATTTCTTATTTCTTTTTCTGTGGAAATGCCTAATGTCAAGAGCTTTGTCTGATGAGGTTTCCTGTATTATGCAGAAAGCTTGGGAAAAGATGGTAAGTCTTTGATTCATAAACTAATTCAAAGCAGGCAGTTCACTGTGTGAAATTAATCTTGCAAGGAAGAGATTAATCCTGATTTCGTGACCCAAGTGGGAGTATAATGTAACTACTATCTCTATTCCTACTTGTATTGTGGGAGTATATTCATAGTGATTTGTAACAGTCAAAAACACAGTAACATATCACTGTTCAGATTTTTGTATCAAACAATTACCTTTAGAAATAATATTTAAAAAAAGAAAAAAAAGCAAACTAGGAGGCATTCAATTGAATGCATGAGAATGTAATGTTTCGTAAATGTAAATTTAATGTAAAAACTAACTGATCAGCACTTATATAGCTGCATGCTATACATTTTCTATGTAGAAAAATTATGAAAATGTCCCTTCATGTTCTGAGTTTCATTACTGATTACAAGAAAACTTCTCTTGCATTTCCTGAGCATAAATTAGGTATGTTTGAAAGATTACTCTTTCAAGCATACAAATGCCAGCAAGGTGATGTATTCAGTGTAAGACTATTTATGCAGGGATTTCAAGCTCATTTGAGGAACATAAGTAAAGCAGCTGAAGTGAACTCAGTTTATGCAAAGTAGCACTAGAAATGTGAGGAGTCAGGACTAAATAAAGCAAAAGACCAACTCAATAAACTAATTAGGAAATAAGTACTGAACAGAATAACTACACAAAATAGCTTTTCCACTATGCAGTATTTTATTTTGGAAGAGATTACGAATTTTTTTAGTGTCTTCCATTGGTAAACATGAAGTAATATTGACAGGTACTATGGAAAATAAAATTTATAATTTCACATTTAACAATCTAAATTGGTAGTCTAACTGACAGTATAGTCAACAAGTCTCTGATTCAAAATAATTTTTCCCATCAGTACATTCACTGCATCATGAATGTCATTCATATAAAGAATAGGACCTAAGCACTATAGAGGACTAAATGTAGACGGATCTCAGCCAAGCAAATATTTGATTATTATGCATTCATTTATACTTTCTACAACACTGGAATATTTAAGTTCGAAAGAATTTGTTTTATCTTCTGTAGAACCAACCACTCTTAATGCAGACATAAAGTTATATCCCCCTTAGAATATAGCCACCACTTACACACCTGGAATAAAATCCAACATAGTATTAAAATATCCTTAATGACTGAATTTTTCATGAAATTTGCTCAGACATTTAAAATTCCTCTTCATGTATTCCAAGGGAATACATTTTTATTTCTCTCTACCTGTCTTCTAAGGCCATCTGAGATTCATAAAATCCAGATCTTGGTGCCTCTAAAGAATTTGGTGAAACGTCATTCAGTGATGCCTAAAGTTTGACATAATAATCCAGCCACTGAAACAGTTACCCATACTTATAAAATTACTGCATTTATTTATAGAACTGTTTGAACATGAGTCTGCAATTCCTGTTTTTCATACTTTTTTTTCCCCCATGCATAATTTATATACCTAATGTGTCCCAATAGCCACAATATTTGTCAAATGTTAATTCTATGAAATGCAACTCTGTCAGAACTCCATGGAATCAGCAATGAGAACCATTGGGCTGGAAGGCAGTCAGCACCTTGTATTCCTTGCCTAACCTCTCAAACTCTCAGTCTGGAGATGCTCTTCTGGAATGAGAGTGTAAAATCAAAATTTTAAGATTAAGTTTCAGAACACTTTTGTTTCCAGAGAGCTGCTTGATAGTTCCTCAAATTCCCTGGTAAAGTGACTTCATTTCCCAGCTCAGAATTCAAATTCTACTCGTGAGTCTGGATGCTTATCTGCTAGACATTTCAATGTGAAAAATTAAAATGCTTACAGCCTTTTTCTGTCTGTCGCTGACCTCATGTATGAAATATGGAAAACAAAAACATGGAACAGGAGTGTTGGTGTCCTATGTGAACCACTGGAAAACCATATGTTTCCAAATGGTGTCATAATAGTAAATTTCTTCTTCAGTGGTTAATGTGAGAACAGAAATGAGAACACCATTTTATAGTCTAATGGACATATTGCCTGGAAATCACTGATCTCTGTTTCCAGTACTACTTCTGTATTTCACTTAAAAATTTCTGAGGAAAACTTGCAATCCAGAATCTTATCTTTCAGGCACAGAGAATGTGCGAATAGACTTCACTAATTCCTCGTTTCACTTTCTCTCCATTTTGAATTCCTTGCTACATATCAGCCAAATTTCAGCAGCAGTGAACAATTTTCTTTGCAAGCAAAGATCTTATATATTCTTTTTAAGGTACATAGCTAAGAAATAGTAGGCAGATATTGAATATTTTCATAAGATTGAGTCTCCTTTAGATTATCAAATTTTTAAAATTGGGATGTTGCCATGGAGTTCAGAATCCACTCTTATGACTTGTTGTGAGACACTTGATTATTATAATAATTATTGGCTCAGATCTACTCAAGTGTGTCTGTAGGGAGGGAAGGGACAGGTCAAATTTCACAGAGGTGAAATGGTGTCCAGCCCCATAACCCTGCCTCCTTGAGAGTGTTTGGAGCAGGTGTCAGTCACTGGCACACCTGGAGCACTTCTCCTCACCTCCTGCAGCCCCTAACCCAGACCCCAAAAGACTGACTCACCAGAAGCCCCACCTGGAGGGGAGGAGGTGGCCCCAGGGGGCCAGAGCAGAAAAAACACAAAGATGCTGTCTCCACGTTGTCACAGCCCTGCCATTTCCTGGACTCCTGGTAGCTGGATCTATGCTGGAACTAGGGTGGTAGCTATAATTCTCTCACTCTCTCTCACTCTCTCTCTCTCTCTCTGTTTTTACGTCTCCGAATCTCCTTTCTTGATAATTGAGTCACTTAAAGCTGGATGTATTGTATTTTGTTGTCTGTATGGGTTAGCATGTCCTAAGTCAATGCTTTGTGGAACACTTAATTTTGGTGGAATGTTGTTGAAACTTTTGTCAAGTTTCCTTATTTTCTGAAGTTTGCTAGTGAAATTGTGTCATTTGACCTCCTGAGACACATGCGTAGTGTCTCCTGTGCATTCTCTCAAGGTACTAAAAGAACTGAAGGCCCTTTCATTACATTTTTTTGAGCCTTGTGTATTTTTAAAGGCCCTTCGATGAGCTTGTAGGGTGAGCTTGGGGGGGTCTTATACTTGTGTGAAGTAGTGTCTGAGAAAACCTACGAAGTAGAGCAGATCTCTCTTCTGAATTGTAAATGTCTCTATGTGGTGAGCTGTGCAGAACTCACAGTTGTGTTTCAATTCAAACTTTATATTCAAAACCTGAAACGCATATGAAATCCAAGCATCAAGCACTCTATATTTATGGAAAAAAACCCCTTCCATTTAAATGTAATTTAAATTCTTTTTCTTGAATTTTGGTCAGAAAGATTAACCTGGAGTATTATTAAGTCAGACTGGGATCTTTAAACTGTAAAGTAGTGAAAGTAAGTCATATCATACGCATCTGAAGACCTTAAAATAAATTGTGTGTTAGCAGCTATACTAACCAGAAATCACATTTTCCATCTATTGATTTTTCAATTTTAATTACAAAAAAAAAAAAAAAAAGTATACTAAGAAAAACTGGCTAGGAAAAAAAATCAAATAGAAACCCTAATGTTATTAAGGAATTGATTCAAACAAGAGATAGGAAGGAAAAGGCCACAAATGTGGCCTGATGGACAGTTTCCAAATTAACATACATATCTTTCCATGAAAAAGACAAATTATGGGAGCAATAGGACTTCCACTCCTCTTGAGCTGTTGAGACCTAGACGACTCTTAATGGGAGACCACCTCTGAGTGTTCTTTGAGGCTTCCAGGAAATCACCCTTGTATCTACAGTCTGGGGGATATTAATAAACTGAAAAACACAAATTCCTTTCAATGGCACAGTTAGGTCTTCTGAAGAGATAACCAAATCTTTTTTGCAGTTACTGATTTATTTGCAGCAAAAGCAGAAAAGTGTTGCAAGTCACTGCCCCTTAAAGCATCTTACCATGATTTTCAGTTGTGAATGGGAGATACAATGGGAGATGTATTTAAGAATCTGTATTTGTTTTAATCCCACAGTATGTTATGGAAACTCAGTCTCACACTACACAACTGAAGTAATCATATTACTGTATTAGGAAATTCCCATAAAGTTTACAAGAACTGCTGAATTTTGATGTATAGTATGTCAAATACTTTATGTTACAGAATGACACAACCATTTAGAGTCTCATAAACATATGCTTGCAGTTTACTGAGAAATTTCATTTTACATTTCCAGAGCTGCTCATTTCCTTTTATTCCCTCACTTTCAGACATGGAAAACCCTACCCACACTCCTTTGTTAACTTGATGTTTTCAAGGAATGTGTTGATGCATACCTAAGGATCTGTAGGATTTTCTGCACTGGTGGAAACTACAATGCAAGTTTAAATTACTTTGCTTGGGCTCAAGGAGCTGTCTTGACCACTCAAACTAAAAGGAAAGTAAATGGCAAAGTACAGCACTAACCATCTTCTAAGCAACTTGTTTCCCTCCCTCCCCATTTCATTCCACTATCTCTTGCACAATGAAACACGTTTTCGTAGCCTGGAATTGGAATTCTGTAAATAATAAATGAATAAAAGGCTATTGTCTTCCTTAAAAATCTCTTGAGTGGAAACATATAACACACAAGAACATAATTCTCACATTACAAGAAAAAAAAAGATAAAAAGAGGTCATACAGATCCCTTTTGGTCTTAAAATTCATTAATCAGTCTTAGTGGAATGCAGAGAGACATGCATTGTGGGTGTCCCCTTTTTCTGCTGAAACAGTGCTGCTCAGTAATTTCCTTTATAGGACCTTTTCTCTCAGACAGACAATCAGTAATCTAGAGCTTGAGATTTAAGTTAGTGCTACCACATGAGGTAACAAAGTCTAATGATGTTTTTTTAAAAATAATTTATGCAGATTTTGTTTAGAAATTATAACCTTTGCTAAACTGTAGTGGTAACATAGTAATAATAATTATGTTCTTAATGATAATACCTCCCATATATTTTTGTGTTACAGCACTCAAGCTTTAAATATCTGTTGATAAGAAGAGATCTTATTAGGAATTAAAATATATATTCATTGTGTGAGTGCTCCATTAACAAATAGCTCATTATCTTCCCTTGATTAAATGATGTTATGTAGTGCCCTAAGATCTTATAAGTGGAAAACTATGTAACAAGAAGTAATTAATCTGAACTATCTTACAGATGCACCTTTGGATAAGATCCTTTAAATGTTTTTGATCCAGTCATCTACTGAATGCACATGGCATAAGATGCAAATCTGTAAGTGCAGGTTACAGCACTACTCACGTTGCGGAGATCATCTCCATATTCCTTGTTGAAACAGAAAGTCTTTAGCTGTCAGAAACTTGCCAAAGTCAGTTTCATGTCATTTGGCCCAGTAGAGTTCACTGACTTGTGCATTGATAGAAACTGACCTTAAGAGATGTGGGTGATGAGGGTATTTCTGCAGTTTTCTGAAAGGGCTCACCAAAGCTTCAATGACTCACAGAAAACACACAATAATAACAGTGTTCCCTTCTCATCAGTTTCTCCAACCTTCAGCTTTTTTGTGCTTGTAATAGGAATAGCAAAGTTACATGCCAAAAAATGCAGACATACTAGCCAGTATTAGATCTACCTCAGTGCCAAGAAAGCATGCTGTTTTATGAATGGCATGAATCCACAGCTTATGCCAGCACTTTCTCATGCATCAGTCAAGATGAACAATTGCTGAACACAGGACAAACCGCCAACATATCTCTGTCTTCAGCAGTGATTATGATTGATTTTGTATCCACAGTCTGCAGGGCATAGTCCATGTAACATACCATGAATATCTGCTTACTTGTAAGATAATCTAAGACAATTCACCTCAAAACAATAATTTCTAAGTCTCAAACAGAGTGACTTTTAATACATACAGCTCTATTTTGCAGTTACTCTCAATGTCTTGCAATTGCTATTTCTTCTAATTTTTCTGTTCCATGACCAAGAATTTGATGCAGTTACACAGCTGGTGTGACATACTGATGTATATTTGGAGAAGCGTCATACCAATAGGACATGTTAAGGAGATTTTTCTAACAAACCACCACTGTACTTACCTTGTGAAGTTGTTCTAAGTAGTTTTTCATAATCTGTTTAGTGTTTCAGTTCTCCTGCCCAACTGGAGATCATAGGAGCTTGATTAAAGTAACACCATGTTTCTCAGCTGCACAATATGACTTTTTTTTTAGACATAGTAGTTAAAGAGCACTACAGCACAAGTTTTTTATACCCTTTCGCTATGACTCTGTACTTACTGTCACCTCAAACTGTCTTGTTTAATCACAGACTCATAGAATAATCTTAGTTGGAAGGGACCCACAAAGATCATGGAGTCCAGCTCCTGGCCCTGCACAGGACGGCTCCAAGAGTCACACCATGTGCCTGAGAGCATTGTCGAAATGCTTGTGAACTCAGACAGCTGTGGTTCTGTGACCACTTCCCTGGTGAGCCTGTTCTAGTGCCCAACCACCTTCTGGGTGAAAACCCTTTTCCTAGTATCCAACCTAATCCTCCCCTGACTGAGCTGCATGCTGTTTCAAGTCCTGTCACTGGTCATCAGAGTGGAGAGATATGTACCTGTCCCTCCTCTTCCCCTCACGAGGAAGTCACAGACTGCAATAAGGTCTCCCCTCAGTCTCCTCTTCTCCAGGCTGAACAGACCAAGTGCCCTCAGCTGCTCCTTATACAGCTTCCCCTCAAGGACCTTCACCATCTTCATTGCCCACCTCAGGATGCTTTCTAAAACCTTAATGTCTTTCTTACATTGTGGCAAAGCCTAAGCAAATTAAGCTCCTAATCTGAACCAAGAATCTGTATTTTAAGCAGGCATGGATGTTTGGAGAGGTGTGTAATGAACATGTGTGGAAACAAGGTGCACAGGCCAGATTATTGTGGAAAAGGTGCAATTCAGAGGTATAACCATAATTTATGACATTCATGTAACAAACACATGCGTGCTGGTAGTTCTGCATTATTACCATTTCTTTAGCTCTGCTCTGTGATACACACTTCAGCAAGGATCATTGTTTGTAAAAACGAGCTGTTCCAAAGGACAGCACTGAAATGTAATTGGCAAATACTGTCACAAGCATTTCTGGTATTCACAACTGTTTCTTCTGAGTCAGAAAAAATAGCAGCATAATTATTCAAAAATAAAGGAATATTTTTCCCTTCTAAATCTGTGAAGTGACTTGCATAAGACTTTTTAGAGACTGACTATATGGTTGCAATGACATTTAGAACATCTTCATTTCAGTAACCATCTTGGAAAAGCTACTAATTAAGAAATATTATCACTTAATTAAATGATGGAAATAAATTTGTATGATTCAAATTGAATTAGATTGTGTTGTTCCTAACTGATGAACTCACAGAGTTCTTCTGGAATCAGTCAGATATCAATAAACCTGTAATTACGTGCAAATGAAAGACAGTAAATTTATTTGGAAATCTTCCTTTGAGCTCACATGGACTTTTCATTTTTCCATTTAAAAGAAAAAAAGATTCTTTCTGAGATTTATTTCACCTAAAGTTATTACATTATTTTTATTTACATCTTTTCTGTTCAACCATGAACAGCTAAGAAAATGCAAAATAAGGAATGATTACTAAAAGTTTTGCTTAAAATTCCACTTGCTTTATTAAAAAAAAAAAAAAAAAAAAGACTGCTCTTATCTTAAAGATCTGTCATCCAGCTAAACTGTGACTGATGATTTACATCTAATTCATGCAGGAAAGTGTCCAGCTTTATAAATATTTAAATAAAAGGAATGATTGGAAGAAATGAAGGAGGTATATTTCATCTTTTTAATGGGCAAAGTTTCTCATTTCTACTGGATCATAACAACTCATTAGACAGCAAAACAGACACAGTGTCTTTCTTCTGAATCTATGAATCAGAACTTCCTCTCCTTTTATGCATTGCACATACCAAATTTCAAATTTTGCATACTTTTTATTAAAACAGTATGCTATTTACAATATTTCTGACTAATATTGCAGAGATAGGTGGTTTGTATCTACCAGTGTTTTGTCTGTAAATTATTCTAAATATCTAAGCAAAGTAAATCAATTTAAGTCTTGCAGGCACAGGTGACAAGGTCTGTTCCAGGCTATAATGAGCTATTTGCACATGGTCACTCTTCCAATGTTTAAAAGTTTCTTTTCATTTTCAGCACAAATTGAATGTATCATTAATACTCTTGAGTTACTGTTGTCTAGTTCCTAACCTAATGTTATATTTCACTTTTAACAACTCATTTTTTATCCTTATGTTTAACCATATATATTATTTATTAAGAGTCATCAGCTTAGTAAGCTATTTTAGCTGCCATGTTAAATTGAGCAAGCCAGGGTTTTTTGGTAATTTTTCTCCAGGTGGATTCTCTATTCCTATCACTATTACAGTGGTTCTTCCATTTTACCATTTATCTTAAACCATACAGGAAGAACAAGATTACAGGGTAGCAAAACAGTTGCTGAAACAACCACATTCTAAGTTTTAGGGTTTCTGTTTGTTTGGACATGAACCTCTAAGTATTTAAAGAAATAAGACGATGAATGCAAAATGGTAGTGTTTCCATATACTTCTACACTGTACTTCAATATGACTGATTTCAATGGCACCTTCATCACCTTTTTTGAAACAGTTGCTGTTTCATATTTTCCTTGCTCAAAAAATTTCATATTTTCCTTGCTCAAAAAATTCTAAAAAGAAATTTATATATATTTTCTGATTATTTTATTACTACCATATCATAGTGAGGTAACATACAGAATTCTGAGGCATTGTTTAGTTTGTCCTCCTGTGAGAGAAGATTAACTCTATCTAGGTTATTCTTGTAGATGTTGGTTTAACCATCTTTCAAAGCTCTTAGATGAGCTTGCCAAAGCCTCCCTGGGCACTGCCTTTCACTATTTTCACTCTTGCATTGTAGAAAGTTTGTTTGCCTGTTCTTGTGGTGGGCTAACCTTGCATAGCAGCAAAATGCTTACCCAGCTGCTCACTGACTGAGCAGGATGGAGGGAGAAAATTGGATGACAAAGGTCATGGGTTGAAGTAAGACACAGAAATCACCAATTACTCTTGGGAGCAACACTGAGTTAATGTTGGCAAAAGTGATTTATTTTATTGCCAATTAAAATAGATTTGGGTAGTGAAAAACAAGACAAACATTATAACAATACCTTTCCTTACCCTTTTCCAAGGTTCCACTTCTCTCCTTCACTCCAGACTCCTATACAAGCCCACCCTGCCCATCAGAGCTGGGGATGAGGATTACAGTTAGTGCATACTGCTTCCTCTCTTGCCACCTCTTCCTTCTGATTTTCCCCAGCTCAGCTGTGGGCTGCCACAAGCTGCAGTCCCTGCAGGAGGTATCTGCCTGCTCCAGTGTGGGCTCTTTCCCAGGCTGCACGGGAATCTGTGTTCTGGCTCCTCGAACAGCATCTTCTCCTCTGACTGTTACTCCCCTGCCTCTCAGTTGTTTTGCCCTTTCTTCAGCACATTTCCCCAAGGCACCGTCCCTCTGCTGTGGGCTCGGCCATGCCCTGCGGTGGGTGGGTCGGAATCGGCTGTGCCCAGCATGAGGCAGCCCCAGCCACCCACACTGAGCCCCCTGAAGCCCTGGCTAGAAAAACTTGGACACCTACAACCAATACAGATTCTTTTTTCAATTTCAAATTGAAATCTTTGCAGTGAAAGCTTTAAGTCCGTTAGCTCTGTTACAAACTCTACACAAACAAGGTTGATAAGTTATTCCCTTCCCCAGTCTTGTTTCCTAGACTTAAAGAATTACACTCCCTTTGTTTTTCCCAAAAATAGCATTTTATAAATCACAGTACTCTCCAGATTCTTCAATTAATATGCGTCTTTCTCATAGTACAGCAGACCATGGTCCACCCAAAGCCTAAACTGGACTACAGAAAAAGGCATTTTTGGCAGCAACCCCATGGCCCACCCTCCTACTGACCTCCTGATTCACCTTTTGGGAAAGCAAGACATCAGCCCGGGATAGGATACAACTCCCAAAACTGCTTTGAAGAAAAGAAAGTTGTTTCCTCACCTTTTACCTGTGCAACTGATTATTCCTGTTTAATTAAGATGTTTGGCTGACTCTCATGCTTAGACCTCCTGAAAGGGCAGACAGTGTTGGGGCTGACATGTATCTGTGTTCTCAAAACTTCAGAGTTACTGACTTAGGTTGGTATGTTAAGAGGCTGAATACTACTTAATTTTATTGTAGCAAAATTAAAACTAAAAATATCTACTGTTAAAAACCTAACATTCTTAGAGATGTTTGCATTTTCTGAATTTGAATATACACTATGAAACAACTCTACTATGGTATTCCTGTGAAGGAAAGGTTTTCAGAAGACAAGGACATATTTAGAAGTAAATGAAACAACAATTTAGGATAACAGTAAAATAAATACCTCTAATACTTCGAATGAGATAATAGGAAAGGAAAAACTTACAGCTTGTTGAAATAGTTTGTCAAAAACATGTATAACATTACCAAACTCAATAAAGAAATGTACTTGTTTAAACCCATGGAGTAAAACATTGTGATATGTATCCTGTTACTCATTGAAGACATTTGTCTTTTGTTGCTGAGACAGACTGTCACCATGTTCTCATCCATCTTAGTTATTCAAAGGATACAACAGAACTATTGATTTGTGCTCATTCTTATATTCCTGTGCATAATAATTGCTAAGGAAGGTAAAATTATTTATCAGGCAGCTGCAGTATATTTTACTGTGCCTGATGTTCACTATGCATTTACATAAGAAAATATCAAGTTATGGTATTCCAATTCCTTAATGCGATTATTTCGTTTTGTACACATTTATGATTAGTGTTCACAGTACCTCACTGGAAAGCAATGTGCATGGAGAAATTTCTAATACTATTACATATGTCATTCTTAATTTAGCTCAACTGATTAATGGGGATTTTTTACACTGTACCTTAACTACTAAAAACAATTTATTTGCCTCTAAAGTGCAGCTTCAAGCAAATTGGAAAACAGAAGACTCAGGATGTACATTTAATTTATTTTAACTTTGTCAATTTAGAAATATCTTTTCGATAGTTAAATAGATTTGTGTGTTTTCTTGTCATGCTCAGTTCAACTACATATTCAAGCCACGCTAAAAGGACAATTTAAAATTCTAACAATAAACAGCCCACTGGGTGAGCCACTATTAAGTCTTTGAAGTTCAGATTCATTGACCTGGTGTGTGAAGCAGGCACATATTTTCTCAAATGAAAAGCGGAAATGAATTCATGCTGATTAATGATCCTCTTCCTTTCTTGTCTTACAGCAAGGAATAGTCATGTTCCTGGACATTTTTAGAAGCACTTTAACAACTACACAGCAATTTCAAGGACAGAACCTACCTCATCGGCCTCAATTTGGTAAAGAAAACTTCACTCACAATTCTGTTTGAGTATCACAAAAACTCGTCAAGTTGTCCAATTTTAATGTCTTTAATATTTGAAAATACTAAATGTCTAAATGGTTTGCATTTGTATGGGGAATAACAGGTTGTAGTTTAGAGTAAAGGAGATAAATAAGCTGCATAGATACATCCCTTCCAGTAAACAGAAGGAGCCAAGGCCATTCTTTGGAGCGGAGGACAGCTGGCCAGTGATCACACTGCTAACCATGTGCATTCAGACTCTCACCTCGTGCTCACCAGCAATGAGGATGGCCCGAACCCCTGCAGCTAGCTGACCCCTGCCCAGCTGGGAGAGAGCTGCTGCTCTACCCCAAACCCTTCACACAGTCTAATAGGCTGAACAGTCACCTGGCAGAGCAGTGTGCCAGTAACCTATAGATTTCCAAATGCACTGTTTAACATTACATAGAACGGTTATGAGGCTAACAGGCTTTTTAAAAGATGATATTCAGCATAGGTAAGCAGTGACTCAGGACATTCATACTGATCAGTCTCTGTCAAGTCAAACAAATGAGAGCATTTTCACTGCTTTTCAGATCAATATGTATTTCATTTCTGGAAATTGCTGGCCTACATCTCAACAGTTATTGGAGAGGCATGTGCAATCCCAGCAAGGGAACTGTAAGAATTTTCAGGAATAAATCATATAGCTGTGGATTGCTGCTTCTTTTGTGGCTGTACTCTGGGATCCCCAAGGGCACCACCAGCTTTGACCATCATGGACAGCACTCCTGCCCACATCAGAGGACCCCACATCAGCCCCCCAGGTCTGTCAGCCCCTACCCCAGTGATGCAGTTGACTTTCTGGGCTGCAAGAGCACATTGATGAGTCATGTTGCGCTTTTAGCCCACAGACACCCTCAAGTCCTTCTCCCTAAGGCTAGTCTTGATCCATTCTCCTTCCAGCCTGTACTTGTGCTTGGGATTGTCCCAAACAACATACAGGACCAACCTGTTAACCTCACCATACAGCTTGGTGTGATCAGCAAGTTTGTTAAGGGTCAAAATGTACGTTATGTATATATGTGCATATATATACATGTGTGTATATATGCACACACTTCATTTATATGCACAGTAAACGATGCATCTCCTGCAGCATAATTATTGACTTCTAATTCTGGTAGACTTTTAAGGAAAAATATTTTGTTAAACAACAATTAAGTGAAGACTAGTAAGAATCTAGTATATTCAATATAAGCCACAACTCTTAACAAATAGGGATAGTATTGTGTTAAAACTTATGTTTCAAGCTGAGGTTAATAATGAGATATTTCTAAAGATAAAAGCGCATAACATATTAAAATGGAACTATCTGGTCTGTTCCTCACAGCCTACAGTCCTCTGAGGTTTTCAGTATCTTCAGCATGCATTGATCATCAAGGCTATAAGAGCTGCATTGGTTTACTGCTTTGTAAGGGATTCATAGCAATTTGCCTTTTAGGTGGACGTGCTTGAATTTTTTGGCTGAGGTTTTCATCGAAACAGTGACTCATAGAAAACTGAGAAGAAAAAGGGTCATTACTAAATGCATGGGATCAATCATTGTTGGGTAATATGTCATAGTACTGTTTTCATGCTTAATAACAAAAGTCAAGCCAAACCACATTTTTATAAATGTCTGGCAATATATAGCATTCAGACCTATATAAGTCTTCGTTTATGTATACACGTGTAAGGGCAGTTGCAGTTGCACATGTCAAATATGCATAAACATCAGCAAGACACCTTTGCATGTGTTATCAGCAAAATCAAGACGGTGTTTTTAAGTCCTTAAACACACATTTTTTGACTTGACACTTGTGCTTTTAACACCTTAGTGTTCCCTATGCTAAATACCTATATTTCACAGTTACAATATGCAATGCAGTTAGATATATCTTTCTCAAGTGCAGTTTTCAGTGGTTCAGCCTCACCATATAGGCTTTCTGTGTGATATCAGAAGTATTTCCAAGACATGCGAACAAGAGATGTCTAAATGTTTAGCAATTAATGTCCTTTATTTGTCCCTGTCTCAGTACACATATACTTGAGACAAGAAACTGAATTACTCCAATATTCACATTTGAAATTACAATGTGACTGAGCATGCACTGTCTTGACACTAAAGGGGATTTGGTCTTTTCATCCCTGTCTTCCCTGATGCTTAAAATGAGCTAAAACTACTTTTCCCCAGGGCAGTTTTAACATGATCATTTTTAGACACTGTTCTTCCTGTCACGCCCACAGCCTAGCAAGCCCTTTCATTCTAGCAAAGCTCTATGCATTCATTTGCATGTAGGAGAGTATTAAATTACTCTACAATTCAAATATTTCAGAATAGGAGATGAGAGACATAATTCATATTAAATATAGAAGGCAATTGTAACACATACTGTATGTGTGTTCATCACTATTTTTTTGTTATTCCGATCAAAATGGAAAAAAATCCTCACTTCTGTTATCTTCCAATTTAATCAATCATACCACATTTTTTTCTATTCTTTTAAATTTAATTTTCCTTCTGAAGAAGTGGCTTTAATCAAACAGTGAAGCACAGCATAACACCATCTTCTCAACATAGCTTTAGACAAACCCTTTTGGTAATGTTTCAGGGTTTCCCATCAGTTGACATAAACTGATCAGCTTGAGTTAGGAGAATCTGTGCCTGCTGTTTTCTTCTGGGTTTTTTGCATACATTACATGGATAAATAGTATAACTTAGAGACCAAAAGAATAATGTTGATTGCAGCCCATTAAAAATAAAATGGAAGTTAATAATTCACACTATTAACATAAACAGTGGATTCCCTCTCATTAGACAACCTAAACCAAAGCTATCTGATTTCTGAAATTCATGGTGTAGCCATCCACAATTATTGGACTCTGTAAAGGAGTAGATGACTTAAAATTTTTTGACTTGGAAATCAGACTACTTCTTTAAATGTTCTGACCAGTCTTCCAAACAGTCTATGAAAACTGGTTCATAAAAACTACTCCTTGTATGTTTGCAACTCTTTTGGAAAAGGAAATAATTGATATTTCAGTTTACACTAATCATTTTATGTAGTTTGTTCTTACAAAAAAAAAAGGGGGGAAGAAAAATAGTGAAAATAACTTAGATCTCTGTAATGAATCTATTCCAAAATACAAATCAGTGAAATCCTACAATAGGAGCTCTACTAATTTGTCCAGTTTCTCTATAGGTGGAAAGGTAAAAATTAAAAGTGGGACAAGCCAAAATGCAGAAATTGTTTTGTGTCATAACATATTTGGAACAACTGTAACAAATGCAAACTGTTTGAATACTTATAAGCTCACAAATATTAATATCAATGGGACTTGGACAATAGTAGTCAAGGAGAGGCCACTGTTCTGTTCTCTGCTGGGCCAGGTGTTTAACTTTGTGCCAAGCCTGCTACTGCTTGCTTGCTGGGTTTGGCCTTCTTATGGCTAGCTCAATGAAGCACTACAGAAAAATTAACGTGAATACAAGTGAGTAAGAACTAGTAAAAATGACAGATTTTATCTTTTGAAGCTGTACTAATTCCCCTCTTTCATATGCAACATCAATTCAGATTTGGCACTTGCCACTGACCTCAATTGTTACTACTGAAGATACAGGAATAGTTGTGGTGGCAAGTAGTGGGGAAAGGTTGACGCCTGATATAAGTCAGACATTGGAAAATGGTTTTGGAAAAGTAAGTACATCTTTTGTAAAAATCAGCAAACAGAAATTGTATTCTCTTTGAGAAATAATGCAAAATCATTAGTACAGTTTGAATTTCATCTTGGGAAAATTTAGGGGATTATGAAATGCTTTATGTAAACCAGGCTGGGAAAGATCCATGTTCATTCGTGTCAACTGTCCAATGTAGTGAGCTGTAATTCATGCTTTCCTGTCTATCACACTTTTTTGCCTAAGTCTGCCTCATGTCCCTCCTCATCTTCAGGACTGAAGAGGCTGCAAGCAGGACATTCTAGATATTCCTCACAGACCCCTATTATCACCCATATTTCTTTTTCTTATAACTACCTTTGCTCTGGAAAGCAAAGGGCTGAGGTTATGCTCCCAGTACTTCTCACTGCAGTGGATGTTAATGTGGCTGCATGAGGAGCAGGGTTCCATGCTTAGGTTGTCTGTGGCTTTGGTATGCTGCCAGTCAAAAAGCAATAATGGAAACCCTAACAGGAAAACAGCAATTCTCTGTAGTTTATTGCCCAGTCAAATCTGAAGATAATTTCCTGGCACAAACCACGGGTATTTTCCTGGCACCAGAACTTTTTCTCTGTCAGAGTTCCTACAAACAAGCAACCCCCCAGAAAAAGGGTCCAATAACATTTTATAATGGAAAGTGGTTTTAAGTTATCCAAAACAAAAGATCACTATGCATATACTAAAAATGAGATCTAATTGTTCATTCTGTAATAGTGGCCTCTCTTGGAAAGGGAAGAGTAAACAATTTTAATTTATTTTTGCACCCTGTGGGATAGAAATATTATTTGTGCAAAGATTTTGTGATATTGTATATGCAATGTACTGTATAGTCACATATAAGTGCAATGAGAAACCTTTCTGTTATTTCTCAAAATACTTGAAAATATATTACCTTAAAATGCAGGAGTACACTAACATTTTATAAAGAACTTTTGGACACATTCACTGCTATGTCAAATGGTTATATACCTTTTATTTTGTTATTTGTCTTAGCTGTTGGAAGCCCACTACCTTTTAGCTGCAGCTGGTACAGACAACTTTTATATATTTTTTTATATATATATT
>VXBX01006277.1:16585-27459 GCA_013400415.1 Scytalopus superciliaris | reverse complement strand
AAAAAAAAAAAAAAGAAAAAGGAAAAATAAAAAGGCAGAATGAGGCTTTGTAATTCTGCAAAGAGTTAGACTGCGGTAGGTTGACCCTGGCTGAATGACAGATGCCTACCAAAGCTGATCTGTCACTCCCCTCCTTAACTGGAGAGGGTATAGGAAATATAACAAAAGATTCGTAAGCTGAGATAAGGGTAGGGAGAGATCACTCATCACTTACTGCCACAAGCAAAACAGAGTTGACTTAGGTAAATTCAAAATCAGAGCAGGATAATGAGAAGCAAAAAAATCCTAAAAACACCTTCCCCTCACCCCTCCCTCCCTCCTGAGCTTAACTCCAGTGCCAGTTCTCTCCTTTCTGCCCCTGAGTGGTGNATTTTTTTTTCTTCTATTTAAATGCAAAAATTGCTGTTTATGGTAGGAAAAGATATATGCAGAAATGAGTTGAAAAGAGGATGCAAAGATATATTGCCATTATGCATTAACATTCAGCAGTCTCTTTCCCTCAGCTACACACATGCTCTTTATAAGTTTCTCCAGAAACAGATTAATACAAGAGGATAAAAAGCAACTTGGTTAGCAAAAGACAGACAGCAGCATAGAGACCAAACATAAGAAGCCCATTTACTTAAATTATATATATTAAAAAAAAAAAAAAAAGAAAAAGGAAAAATAAAAAGGCAGAATGAGGCTTTGTAATTCTGCAAAGAGTTAGACTGCGGTAGGTTGACCCTGGCTGAATGACAGATGCCTACCAAAGCTGATCTGTCACTCCCCTCCTTAACTGGAGAGGGTATAGGAAATATAACAAAAGATTCGTAAGCTGAGATAAGGGTAGGGAGAGATCACTCATCACTTACTGCCACAAGCAAAACAGAGTTGACTTAGGTAAATTCAAAATCAGAGCAGGATAATGAGAAGCAAAAAAATCCTAAAAACACCTTCCCCTCACCCCTCCCTCCCTCCTGAGCTTAACTCCAGTGCCAGTTCTCTCCTTTCTGCCCCTGAGTGGTGCAGGGAGGCAGGGAATGGGGGCTACATGCAGTTCATCACATTGTCCCTGCCGCGGGAGACAGTCCTCTGTGTGAGGATGGGAGTCCTACTCATGGGCTACAGTTCTTCACAGACTGCTCCAGTGTGGGTCCCCCATGAGGTCGCAAGTCCTACCATCAAGCCTGCTCCAGCATGGGCTCCTCTCTCCACAGAGCCACGGATCCTGCCAGAAGCCTACTCCAGAATGGGCTCCCCACAGGGTCACAGCCTTCTTTTGGGCATCCACCCACTCCAGCATGGGGCTCCTCCATGCATTGTGGGTGGGTCTCTTCTCCATATGCTGACGGAGGATAGCCTACCCCACCATGGTCTTCATCACAGGCTACAGGGGATTCTCTGCTTTGGCTCCTATAGCATCTTCTTCTTCTGTTTCTGCACTGACCTTGGTGTCTGTGAGGCTGTTCCTCTCACATATTCCCACTCCTCTCTTCTCTGGCTGCAATTACATCAGTACAAAAAATTTATCTTTTTTTCCCCTTTAAACATGTTATCACAGAGTTGCTACCACTGTTGCTGATTAGCTTGGCCTTGACCAGTGACGGGTCTGTCTTAGACCCAGCTGGCACTGACATGGGGGAAGTTCTGGCAGCTTCTCAGAGAAGCTGCCTGTGTAGCCCACCCCACTACGAAAAACTGGCCATGCAAACCGAGTACAAAGACACGTGGAATTCTTTTTAAAAGTTACTAGTCAAGAGGACAAACAGCATGACCCTTGGGTCATCAGATATGTAAATTGAAAGTTATATAATGGAAAAGGGAAAAGGATGAGTGGAATGTCAATTGTTCTGAATTACTTGGAATATAAATTAATCAAATGATCAACTTGACATAGTCTGATGCATCAACATTTTATTTTGAGAAAGATTTAAGTTCCCAAAATTAGGTGCCTAAATAAGTCTGCCCAAAGGAAAAAAGAAGTATATTTCATTTCCTATGACAGAGGAGTACTCATCCTCCTTCAATTTTAAAGACCAGCACAAAATTAGACCTTCACCTAGAGTCAGTGGAAGGCAGTGCTAGTGGACAGCATGACAGCAATTCCAGCAGATTGGAGTACATCTGCTGCAATGTCCTTGTACCTGAGTCAAAGTCCACTGTCAATGAACACACTAATATTAAAACCAATGGACATTCAGGCAAGGATGCCAGGGGAAAAAAAAAAAAAAGGAGAAAGAGAGAAAAAAACCCCCTCGATATTTTAAAAACAGCATTAATGACAATTTATTTTTCTATTTTTAGTGGACTTCGTCAGAGAACTTTGGGAAACATTAAGGGATTCAATTAACATCGTAAATATTTCAGTCACTTTGTGCTTGCACAGGTCTTTCAGGGTGTGGGCAGTCTGTTCTGGGAAATGATTCCAAAGGTCCTCAATAGATATCCATTCTGCATTTAAAATATTCATGTTTTGTTGCATTGTCATGAGCAAGTTATGTTTAAAATAAGGTATATAAGGATGAAAAAGTAAATTGAAAATACAGGAACACAGAAAAGTAGTTTTGCATAATTCATTTAAAAATTATTTTGAAATAAACCTCTTCAAATCCATCAGGGTTTGTATTTTAAAAATAAAAAATTAATGTAATTACATTTTAGGTGCTTTTAGGTAGCTGACATTTACACAGTTTGGAAAATATAATTGCATTATAGATTTCCCACAAGTTTTTATTTTACCAGCTTCTGAATTCCCATCTGTGTATGGTACACTAAATTTATAGAAAAGCCAGTAATTAATAAATTTCTTTTGTAAATCTGTAAGCTTGAATTGCCCTTGAGATGTTAAAGTTTAAAATAATATAACAGAATCCTATAAAATGAAGATCAGAAGGCTATATTTTTGTTCAATCATTAAAAAGTATCATGCTGACTGAACTGGGACAATCCTTAAACATAGGCAACAGTGGTATACTCTGTCCTTACATTTCATCCACTCTGAAAGAAATTACATAATCGTGGAATTATTTCCGAAAGCTTTGGAATGACTTATTTGGAAAATTAAATAATTGCAAGATGAGACTGCACTTAATACTCTCTTCAGAAAAAGAATGACTCATCATCCATTTATTTGCTCCATTGGTGAACTGTGTTTTGCAATAGTTGAGACTAATACAGTTCAGCTCTTGAAATAAAGGAAATCCATTTGTTCTGGCACAAATGGCAAATAAACTGCATCATTAGGAGCAGATTTAACAACATTTGCTGAACTTTTAACATTTTCATTTTTATTACTTTATTTACTCTTATTGGAGCTGGAAACTTTTTTTCCCCCCACAAACTTGCTAAGTGTTTTCTTGTTTTTTAAATTTCCTCTCTTTTGACTTCTCTGACCTTCTCCATCTATTATGCACATCTCTAAGAGACCTGTTAGAAGTACAACAAAATGCTGTCAATGTCTCCAAAAAGAAATTGCTAGAATCATTAAACTCCTTTGCTAACATTAAGAAGAAAGGGTAAGTTTTGAAAGTCTGGAAACTACTCAGGATATGAAGGTTTTAAAATTTGGGTTCATATTGGATTTTCTAAATCTTATGGATGCGAATGCTCATTGTGGACTATGGATACTTTTGGAGTCAAAGTGCTCTTACCTAAATGAGAAACTGGCAATTTGAAAGGACTTGTTCTCTGAGAAAAACAGACTCACAAAGCTGGTTTAAGTTCTTTATTCTTTGAACTGGAAATCTCTCCATCTCCTGTTACACATCAAAAAATTTCATTCAGATAGGCTCAGTTTTGATCAAATAGATTGTGAAATAATTTATAACATTTGCCCATGGTTTACAGAAAATAAAATACTAACATGATTTTCATATTATTTTCTGTGTTCTAAACACCTTCTTTTGTATGCTGCTAAGAGCCTTAAAATTATTCAGCAATTTTCCCTGAAAATGTGTGTGCTATGATCCAGTAAAACTGAAACATATGTGAAGTATTGATTCTGTGACTTCCTTAAAAATGGACAAATCTTTACAAGTAGGATCACTTCACAGCCATCTGCTGAACTAGAATATACATTGTCAAAGGGAGATATTTCCATGGGGTTTTTTTTGTTTTGTTTTCCTTTTGTTTGTTTTGTTTTGTTTTGTTGCATACTAGTAGTAATACCTGTATTTAATCCTAAATTAGATACATAATGGATTCTTAAGTTTTAGGTTCCTACTGAAATGTTCTGCCTAAAATAGTTCTTTATAAAGAAAGTGGAGACATTTGGGTTCTTTTAATGCTCCAAAAGTTCTTTCTTCAAAGGCCCTGGAGGGTAATGACTTCTAATTCTATATTTAGCAGATCACACTTTTCTTAAACTGTGGAGTTATTAGTATTACACACTTTAAATGGATTTTTAATATACAATTATATAAATTTTTACTAGAGAATATATAAATTGATAAATATGTTGTATAGTGTCAAAACTTCTTTTGCATTTCATTTTGAGCAAAATTGCCATAATGCTTGACTCTTGTTTGGAGAGTTATTTGAACTCTTCTGACCTTTTAATATGGTTAAGTATCTTAAAACATGTTTAATGGAGAATTTTCTTCTTTGTTGCAATTTGGTGATGTTTTGTATGTCCTGTAGTTCTATATATTTAATGTAAGATTGCCAGATGAATACCATCCATGAATGATTTATCCAGGATTTTCTTTGTGTACTTCTACACTTCTGATAAGTAAATGGGAACTGGCTAAATTCCATATAGCTGTATATTGTAAATGCATAAATAAGCATATGATGAAACATATGCTGAATTTGCACCATTTCAGTTGTTGCAACATTGTAATAGACCAATGGATTAATAAAGTTCTTTTTTATCTCGTTGCCTGGCTATGGGTTTTGTGTGCCTGATCAATAAACTAATTCAGATCAGACAGTTGACTCCATTGTATCCTTCTGAAGGAAGCAAAGTTAACTAAATCAGTCTGCTAATTAATCAGTTGCAGATAAGTATTCTCTGAACAAAAACTAAACTAAAAACCAACTGGATAATATCTATGAATGTACTTAAAACCAAAACAAAACAAAAAACCCAAAGCAAATAAATTTAAACCCCAAACAAAGCAATCAGAAAATCCCTACCAAATCCCCAGAGCAAAGCAAACCAGATCCACAGAAAACAGAACTGTTGTATTACCAGCTTCCTTGTACACATACTTGTAAGCTTCCCTTTCTTTGAATTCTACTTCTGATGAAAGTTTGCTTTCTAAATGAAATGGTAAAAGTAGCTTGTTACATTCAATATAAATTTCCTATGTGTAATATAATCTCCTTAGCTCTGGTTTATATCCTTTGCATCCTCTAAACAATTTTATTCCCATTTGAGTATAATATTTTCCTTATGCTTTTTGAACCTTTACTTATATGTTAGATAAGCTATATGTATGCATCTTTCATCTTTTTTTCTCAAATAAATTCTGTTGTTTTATTTTGAGCACGGTATGTTTTTTCACCTCTCTATGCCTGAAGTAGAACACATTTTGTCATGTAAATCACGTGCACTTTTTGAAAGACTTATTTTTCTGTTTCATCATCTGTTATATAATGACAAACTCCTCAGGACTCTTTATTGTTATACACTACTGAAATCTGTTGGGATTCATTTGTACTAATGTTGTCATATACAAGATAGATGTTTACATCTAATCTAGTTACTGGCTTTATATTCAGTGGACAGAAATCAGATTTTCCATAGGATGACTCATCTCAACCAAAGATAGGTATTTGCAGGTCAGAAAAATAAAAAGCCAGAAGAGCCTGTTTCAACCTCTGTACTCTAAAGAGTGTCTGTAGTGACTGGACTAGACTTAGATGTGATTTTTACATGCCTAAAGCTAGGTGAGACTACCAACTTCTCTAATTTGCTGTGGTGAATAATTGGTGTTTAACTATGAACTGAAGAATTAGCTCAAGAAAGAGTCCTAGGAACCTGGAAACTGGAACTCAATTATTCTAAACCACGTATCACCCCCTTTGTACCTCAGTTTGTCCATTAGTTCTTCTTATTGTTATCCTTCAAGGGAGAAATTTGTATTAAAGGAAGACTTGCATACAGGGAAAAGATGGTGGAAATAATAAGTAGAAAAGGAGAAAGTAAAAGAGGGGTACTTAAGGAATTATTTTGCATCATGTGAGAAGGAAAATTAGAAAGTCATGTAAATGGAGGTTTTATAAAATAGGAACAGCTCTAAACCTTGGAGATGAGGTTGAAAGGGAAATTCCGACTTACTGATTGCAGTAAGGTTAGAGAAAACAGGTGAAGTGGAAACTGATATGATCACAGAGATTTTTGTGAAAGTGTTTGAGCTACCTGGATAAGCTGTAATATAAAGGTCAGAAGGAACAGCAGAGGTAGAACTTCAAACACAGGCAAGCAAAATATAAGATCTGGTGTTTACCTCCATGTGGAGAGGAGAAAATTATATCACACCTTCTCTGTCAGTTTTGTTAGCATCACAGGGAAGAAAGAAAACAGATATTCTAGACTGCATTTTATACTTTGCTGTTAACTTCTATTTAAGCATTTTTTCTGTGTTCATTTGTTATTTGTTACCTTTTTTTTTTTAAAATTATCCCAAATTAGTGAAAAAGGAGATGTCTCAGTGAAGATATGCTATCTTTCATGGCATTTACTGAGTCACATTTTCAGTTTCTTCTTCTTTATAATACCTCAAGAATGATAACATAAAACAGAGTTGTACCATACATAATTTTATTTGATAGTTTTGATGAACTAAGGACTTGAAATGCGGTTGTCATAAATCATATTATAGCATAAGCCAGCATTTGTTAAACACCAGGAACTCACACTGAACTCTTCTGGAGTCCTAGGCTCCCTGGGTACATGAAACTATTTAATGTCTTGAAACAAAATAAGTAAGTACTGATCTATTTTTTAACTGAAGCTGATTTTTAAGATTTATATAGATTAAAGGCT
The DNA here is from genome assembly GCA_013400415.1 of Scytalopus superciliaris. NCBI lineage: Eukaryota > Metazoa > Chordata > Aves > Passeriformes > Rhinocryptidae > Scytalopus > Scytalopus superciliaris. Next base: position 20,486 of record VXBX01006277.1, on the reverse strand, counting down.
AATCCATATTAATTGTCTCTATTTAAGAACCTCAGTGTTTCTTCAGTTCTATGAGTGGAGAGACCAAAACTATGCTGAAATCAGGGACTTACCACAGAGTAACAACATAGTAATGCAACCCTTTGTGTCTTGGACCATATGGTTGAGACTTCAGCTGTGCCTGGGTAGTCTGAAGGTGATCTACAGTGACTTGTGTACTTGCTGATGCACAGTTCCTGTCTGGATTACATGGTAAACTGTTGGGAGTTGTGGGGCTGCAGGGTTGGCCTCTATAAGGAAGGGGCACAGCCAGTGCCAGCAGGATGCACCTTTGGCCAAAAGAAACTTCATATTGATGGCCTGTGCATGTTCAGGTGCCCTGTAATCAAACCATGACGCCACAAGGTCCAAGGACTTGTATTCACGGGCCAGCAGGCAGACAGCAGATGGAGCCTGGGTACAGAAAGTATCCCAAGAAGGAATTAAATAAACTGAGGCAAAGGAGGTGGGCCATTCCCCCTTTTTTGCACATGTACTGTTGCTTCTTTATTCCTTATATTGTCAATTGTAATTCTACTTTCAGGGAAGGAGATGGTTACTTAAATCATAGGAGAAAGTCTCTATTTATTTATTTTTTTTTAATGCTCATCTGCAATTAGGGCAGGGAAAAGGTAACAGTAAAACAGTAAAGAAATGTGAAAGCAAATTGAATTTCTGGAACTGAAAACTCTTGACTAATCTGATTTTTGGTGCATGAAGTCCTGGGTGTACTCACACACACATAGATAACTACTAATTTAAACTGTTGTATCGACTTTATTGTGATGTATCAGAAGGGTAATTCCTTGTTGTTGTGCTTACACTGACCATTCATTCTTCTACACATTATCAAAAGATTTAATAATTTTCAAATAAGTATTTGCAAAGTTTGGAGGGTATCCTGCAATTTTTTTGCTTCCACTGCCTTTTGACTTCAGAGATACATGAAAATACATGTGTATTTAGATGACACCAACAAAAATATGTAGTGATTGTTACCTGTTCTATCCTAAAATAAGTTATAATCTAGTGTGCTGTGATTCACTTCAATATCAGACTTAGCAATAAAATATAGCACAGATAAACTTTAATTTGGCTTGACACTTCAAACTAAAGAGTTGTAAAATGTGTCTTTGGTTTTTAGTAGCTATGAAAAAAATTGATCTCCAACTAGCAAAGGAGTCATGCTTGATGTCATTAGAGGTCTATATTTCCTGTCTGACAGATTTTAATGACCCTTTTTATTTTTTTGTTTTAATTATTAATGAGGTATAAGATAAAATGCAAAAAAGTACCTCAATGGCTTTGCAAACTAAGTATCACTGAAAGTCAATTTAATATTATAACTTTTGAAAAATGAACTTACAGGAAACTTGCTTCTGTCTACTTTGTTACCTGTTGTAAAGATGTGCAAGCAAACCTGTTGTCTATTCCTTTGACCATAAAAAAATGAGTTTAATGAATGTAGCACTTCCCACTGTCTAATAAACTTATAGGTATTTAAATCAAAGCTTCCCACAATCTAAGTAGGATAAGTACAATTAAACAGATTAAAGTAACACTACTCTTCTAGCACCCTGGATGAAACCCTCCCAAAATTGATTTTCCATATACATGACCATATGGTGTGTTTTGAATGCTACCAGACCAGGATTACTTCTGAGTGGGGATGGCTTAGATTCATCTTGAAGGTGCTTTAAGAAGAACACACCTTATCACCAGTCTTCTCTCTTCTTGAATGAGGGGCACCAGCCTGAATTATTCTGATAAACAGAGGTGCAGAATTAAAATCTGATGACACACGTGATCTCTTGAGCAGGACAGTCCTGAGCTGTGTTGCAAACAGCACCATTTCTTGCTACGTTGTTAAACTGGAAAGAAGAACTATTCATGCAGTAAATTGAATCAGGGTAAATTATTAATAAACCATCTTAGTTCTATGCTTCTTTTTGTTTTGTTTGGTGTTTTGTTTTGTTTTGTTTTGTTTTGTTTTAAAGAAGGACTTATGTCTTCCCTTTATGCCCATACACAATTTGTAGTAAAAACTGACTGACAATTAAACCTTTCAATTCTGCTGTCAGTCTTCTCTGCTTCTGCAGTGTTTCAAAACTTTGCTGAAATCAACTGTTTTCCTGCTCCTACTCTTTCTCAGCAGAAAAGCTGGTTCTCAGGTATTTTATCCCTCACTTCTGGAAATACTGTGGTATAATAATACATTGGTCAGTGACATTCTCCATATATTTTTGTAAACACATGTAGTCCCTCAATGATCTGCATGCTGAGTGAAAATTGTCTAAATGTTGCCTGCAAAATCTTAGGATTTTGAAAACATCACAGACTAAGTTTTTATGTAAAGGCTGTACAATGCATTCAAAACCTTGTGGATACCGTTGTAGAGTTTTTATCTTGATTTTTATCTTTGCTCATTCCTCCTTCTCTGCCAACCCACTACAATCAAAACAAAACCAAACCCAACCAGCCAAACAAAATACAAACACGGCAAGAATCTTGAGATGAATAGTATTAGGCCATTTATAAATGTATTATTGAAATAACTGCCTAGTTCATTTAGTGGTTTATACTAAGAATTTCATGTAGGGATTGAGCACAAAACACTGCCCTCCCATCCTCGGGGTGCAGCACCGCGGACAGCGCCGGGCGGGCGGGCGGGGACAGGGACGGGGACAGAGACAGGGACACGGACAGGACAGAGACAGGGACAGGGACAGGGACGGGGACAGAGACAGGGACACGGACAGGACAGAGACAGGGACAGGGACAGGGACGGGGACAGAGACAGGGACACGGACAGGACAGAGACAGGGACAGGGACAGGGACGGGGACAGAGACAGGGACACGGACAGGACAGAGACAGGGACAGGGACAGGGACGGGGACAGAGACAGGGACACGGACAGGACAGAGACAGGGACAGGGACAGGGGTGCCCGGCTGGCTGTCGCGCCCAGGGGCGGAGGGAACCGGCGTGCAGGGCCCGGGCCCCTGGCAGAGAGCCCGGCCACGACCCCACGTGCCGCTGTCGGGCACTGTCGCGACACTGGGAGGCGCAGGAAGCGCTGCAGCGCAGCCTCTGCCGCACACCCCGCTCGGGCACCCACGGGCACACACACAGAGACAGACAGACACACAGACTGTCCCGGTTCCAGCCAGGCAGGGTTAATGTTTGCAGTGTCCGGGAAGGGGCACGGCCGGCACCCAGAGGTTACTGCCGGAACGGGAGTCTCTTCCCAAGCCAAGGGGTTCCTCCCAGTTTAGCAAGCCTGGGTGCTGAGCTGGTTATGAGCATTTTGCATGAGAATCACTCGTATGTCTCTCTTGTACGCTTTTGTTATTAATATTGTTGCTACTACTGTTCGTTTTCTTATCTCGTTGCTGTTTCCAGTAAATTGTTCTAATCTCAACCCGTGATCTTTACCTTTTGTGCCTCTGATTCTCCTCTCCAGCGCGGTGGGGGAGGCTGGGAGAGGAGGGGGAACGAGGGACAGCGAGGCAGGACTGAACTGCAGGAAAGCCCTCCTAAACCGCAACACAGGCTCACACACAGAGACACGGACAGACACACAGACAGGCACACATACACACACACACACACACACAGACACAGCACACACAGACACACGGACACATACACAGCACACACACACAGAGCACACACAGACGGGCACACAGACACACAGCAGACGCAGCCAGACACACGGACACATACACAGCACACACACACAGAGCACACACAGACGGGCACACAGACACACAGCACACGCAGACAGACACACGGACACAGATACACACACACAGACACACGGACACAGACGGACACAGACAGACAGACAGACACACACAAAGCACACAGACACAGACACACA
>VXBX01006277.1:0-16225 GCA_013400415.1 Scytalopus superciliaris | reverse complement strand
CGCCCCACCGCCCGGCTCGGGGCCGGTTCGCCGCCGAGCGAAGCGCTCCCCAGTCCCGGGTTCACTTGCACAAAGACAGATGCTGGCGTCTCGCTAAACTCGTTATGTCCTGTTTTCCGCGCTGAAGTAATAAGGTCTGTGTGGTAATACCATTGTGCTGTTAATGCGCCGCTTTTTATTTGACTGCGCGATGTCAGGCATTGATTGGATATGGCTTATCAATTTCATGGCACTGTTTCATCCAGGAGGTGATGATTTTCTCTTGGTTTTGTACGGTGACCAGAATATGCCGGTTGTAATATTTGGTTATTCAGTATAACGTGCTCTGCTTTTCCTTGCTTTAGTTGGACTAGTTCAGCTGGAGGTTCTTTAAAAAGTTCATGATTTAGTCTCTCTTTTAATAACTGCTTAGTACAGTGATTGAGTGCAGGCCTTGTGGTACGGAATTTCAACTTTTGCAGAAGTGTAATCCAGTGAGTTCCCTTTATGCATGTTTTTCTTCTGAGCTTCAGAACAGTAATTTGAAAAATTGCTGTTAAACTTGGAACCTAATATTGGAAAGTAATAGTAATGAATGATGCATAAATCAAGACAACCTCTCAAGTTCTTAAATGATACTAAGGCAAAGAAGTGTATGGTCAGGCCCCTGAGAGAGTTCACACATTCAAACAGACTTACATTCAGAGGTGAATAATTTCCCAAGTTCTGTTATAATTTAAGGAAAATCATAACTAATTCCAACTTACTATGCTAGCAGTAAGTGTCTTTCCCTGTCAGCAGTTTTTATATTGTCTTTCCTTAATGTATGTTCTATTGATTGTGAATGAAGGTACTGAGTCCAGGCTTTGTTGGAGTGCCCCTCTTTGACAGCTTGGAAATTCAGTATGAATACCGATACATCTCGTACCCTTTCGTCATATCTGCCTTGCTGCTGAAGAGACAGCCATGCTGCTTTTTACAGTTGTTTTTCTAATAATCATACGATAAACAAAGTCTGTATTTCTTCAGAGGGATGTGTTTTTTTGCACCTTGCAGTTCGATCTTTTCCCAGAGGGGGGAAGTATCCACTGAGAGTGTGCATCTGTGCCTGGGAAAGGAGGAAAATGCAGGAAGGACAAAACCGAAAGCATGCAAAGTAAAGTAAAAAGAGGAGAATAAAATAGGTGTTTCTAGGTGTCAAGTTCATGCAGAAACTGCATTTTGGGCAAATGTGTGATTGAATAAATTAATAGTTTCGTCATTCCTTCTTAGCATAACTATGACTATGTATATTTCATCGGATTTTTTAAAAGATGAAGGTGAGTTCTCTGAGAGAATGCTAATGTCAGATTCACACCAGGTACTTGGCATTATCCTTCAAAACACCATCTGCCAAGCTTTCTAGAGATTTATTTTAGAGTCTAACATATGATGACTGTTAAAACACTCGGCAAGGTAAGAGTGTAACTACTTAAGGAAACAAGAATTAATGCACTGATTGCTGTTGGGTATAAATAGAAAAGAAATGTATAGAATGGGCAAATTTTTTTGGGGGTGCCAGAAGAACCTGAGATCGTGGTGCAAGGATTTCTGTAATAGTGGATTTCTAGGTTATATCCACGATGAAGTTTCTAGACTCTGCATTTCTGGTGTTTAGAACGTAATATGCGATGTGTGCGGTCAGCTACGTCCGTAACAATAGCAGCCAGGTTTTGTTTTTATGGTGTCCTAAGCTTTTTGCATTGCGAGTATGTTTTGTATAAAACGCGTGAATGTAGATACGAAGGATTTTGCTTCCGAGTCGAGAGCCTCAGGCGTTCGCTCTGAAAGTGCTGTGTTTCATGTCGGCTGCTAGAACCTGAGGTGGATCACAGAAGGGCACGCAAATGATAAGCATTCCAGAAAAATGGTTTTGATTTGCAACCGTGGATATATTTGTAAAGAAACACCCCTTCTCCCCCCCCCCTCCATTTTTCTGCAATAATTTTTTTGCTTGATTTTTGTTCAGTGGGTTTTTTTATTTGTGTGTTTTGACGTACTTAACCTATATTAAAACAAATTACTGATGTTTCTAATATGTAGGTTTGTGTCGTGCAGGTTGACCTGTGTCAGATGTATACTTGAATCAGTAGCTATTTACCCCTCACCACTGAGGGATGAATAGAAGTAATTTACTTTAGTCATTACCTGGGTGTGGTAGAACACACTGAAAAGGGACATTTACTGTGTCAGACAATTTGCATACTTACCAAACAACAGAAAGAAAGGTGAGGAAAGAGGTCCTAGTGCTACTCCAGATACAAAGAGAGAAGGCATAAGACAATCTCTCTAAAAATCACTGAGGGGAATTTGTGATTGATTCTGATTATGAACCCCCTCTCCAAATAACTAATCGAGTGCCTTAATCACTTTATTTCCCCCTGGGTCACTACCTGTTTCATATAGAAGTAGATTATTGCACTATTAGAAATGGAATAATCATTTACAAGTCATCTATTAGAAGAACTTGTGAACTGTGAGTGGTTGGTGATATTTACTTCAGTCTAAGTTTTTTCAAACCTTTTCAAAATGCATTAAACATACTTACTCTGATAATGTAGTCCAATCAGGAAGGACAACAAAAGACCTCTTTAGTTGAACTCTAAAAAACAGGCGAGTCTCCATCTGTTGGAAAGAGCTTTTTGGTATCAAGTAAACTGTTTTGTGTGCCAGGCTGTTATAAGACCTTGAAGAGTCCAACTGTCTCATGGAGAGTTTTAAATTATTTGGTTGTAAACTGGTTACTGGTAGTTATTTTCTTAGTTAAGATTGTAGTGCTTCTAGTCAGGAGTTATCCCAATGCTTGGTCAAATGGAAAATGTCAGGAATGAAGAGCATGTTCTTGAGCAGTGCCTTATGTGCCCAACTTTGTGCTTATGCCACAGCACATTCTTAAAGGTCCAGGGGGAGCTGAGTGTGTTTCTGTTACAGTGCTGTTTCCTACCCTGGAAGCTAATGACCTGCTTCAGTGTGATACTTTTGCATGCGTGTAAATATTGATTGCTTTGTGTAAGATGTCTGTGATTATGACTATAAAAATAAGTGTGTGACTGTAGCTGTGAAGGTGTGGATGACACAGAAAGCTACAACCAGCTGGAACTGCTCGGTAGTTCAAATTTTGTTTTATATTAGCATTATATTTAATAACCTAAAGTGCCAGCTAATTGTCTATATACTTTTGTGGACAAGCAAATTATATACATATGTGTTTATTTGTGTAGCTTTGGAATATCTTGCACTGTGTATTACTAAAGCCAGCTATGTGTTTTGTAATATAAACATAAAGGAAAAAGACCTATTGGAAAGAGCTGACCAGAGTAAGAGTATCTCTCCCCATGGAAATATCAGCATTACTTGGGTAATGAGGTAGCTAATTTCTCTCTCTATAATGACAGTACAATTGACCTCAGGATTTCAGCTGGCATTCTGAAGGCATTGAGAATCAGGCCTTTAACTTTAATCTTGAGTTAAGTCTCTAGATTATTCCACGTGGCATGGCATAAGTTTGTTAAACCTCCAAGTTGTGTAAATTAGACTCATACAGTTCAGCATCATAAAGCTCCTTGTAGGACGGGACATGGTTATTCAAAAGATTAGCCTTTGCACTCAGTGAGCATTAGTACAGTCTTTCATACAAGCCTGCAGTAGTTGTTCTAGCTAGTATGAAACTGTTGATGTAATGCAAATTAATTTTGCCTTATATTCAGGATTCCAACTAACATTGGCTTATGTGGGTTTTGGCTTTCTTTGGACTACTGGAGATTCAGTAGCTTTTTTTAGAGGAACACAGCTTTAGTTCGTAAGTGTATGTTTCTGTTAGGACCCTGAGATAATAATAAGGTTGCTATATAAAAAATTATTTGTCTTGGAAATACAGTATATGACAATCATATCCTTAGCCCTAGATGTGAAAGCTTAGTGGTGAAGCCTATGAGCTGTGAAAATCAGGCCTCTGATACTTTTTAATTTATACAAAATTTTTCATTGAAAGCTACTTGTGAAAATATGCTTCCAAATTTATTTATTTATTTGCCTAAACAAGCCTTTGGATTAAAATAAAATTAATGTTAAATGTTAATGTAAATACATACATTAATATTAATGTGTGAATGGTCACTTTTCTGCTTATTGTTTCTTTTCTCCCTGATGTTTACATCAGGTGAGAAGAAATCTGTGTTCACAAAATAGTTGGTATTAATCATTGTTTGCTTTGCTGTCTCAAGAAACGCAGTGTAAATAACCGGTAGATTGACTCAGGAGACATGCTTATATTTAGAGCCTGTATTTTAGATATCTTGATTTCATTAGAAACTAGATTTATATATTGGTCATTTGGAGCCTTTTCAATAAAAAGTGCAAACTCTAGATGAATGCAAGATACTTATGGTTTCTATAAAGTAGTGATGTGCTAGCCATTCCAGACTTGGTTCAAAGCTCACTACAGTTAGTGGGTGTCTTCTGTTGCTATTAGTGGGCTATCAGGCAGTCCCTGTAATACGAATATGTTGTTTTGACTGATCCAGCCCATAGGTTTGTAATCGTGAAAACTGATGGAATATACTGCAGGTGTTAGAACTGACTGCATTTTGTTTTTTAGATTTTTGTTAAAGGTGATTTTTTTTGTCATGTTGTGACATAACATGATGCATTCATAACTCTAGGAAGTGCTTTTTGCCTTGTAGAATGTAATGCAGATAAATCCCAAGTGATAACTGGATTTAGGGAAAAGAAAATACTGCACAGTATTAGAATGGGTGTAGCAAAGCAACTGTTGTGTTTTGTTGTCCTCAACTTTTTAGTCATAAAAGGCAGGCTTGTTTAAGAGGAGAAAAAAAGATAGATGTGATTTAAAATAATAAAAATAATAAAACTCCCTTTCAGACATCTGAAGCAGCTTAGGACCATTTGATCTGTGATCTTAGAAAGCATGCACTTTGAAATACAGTAAATTGTTTTTCAAAGAGGCAGCAATATAAGTGCAGTAAGTGAAGGTTAGATTCTGATACCCTTGTCTAAAAAAAAAAGTGGTTCGCTCTTTAAATAGTGCTGTTTGAATCGCTGGAGCTGGTTAAGGTGCATTTCAGTGCAAATAGCAGAATTTAGTACCGACTGTTTAAGGGAAGGTCAAAGGCATTTGCTGAGGCTTATCTGGATGGCCAGAGCCTCATCAACAAAATGTGCTGTTTTTTGGCACTGTGAATGTTTTCCTTGGAAGGAGAAGAATATTTTTTGTCCTGGGAATTCTTTTAGTAAATTTCACATCATATTTCGTCTTGTTTGTGTATTAATTCAGGGAGCACTGCTGTTAACTGTCCATCTTTGTTCCTTGATGTCTCTAAGTAGATATTTTTAAACTCGAGAATTTGTAAAATTGATAATATTTGCAGTCAGTACCAAGAGAAGGCAGAATACTTGGATGCCAGAGTAGAAAATTCCAGTCAACTCTTAACTTCCCAAGGGCTGAATACCTGTGTAATGTGTAGAATAGAGTGGCCATTCCTTACCAGGAGGTGGCATGATTGGGCTCCACATGCCAAAATAGAGCTTCGTATCCTGACACCTTCTGGGAAGGGGCTAGTCTGGCCCAACAGATATATCAGATTCTTGTTCACTGGATGGATACTTTTCTCCTTTAGGCAATTTGCGGACAATATATACTGACAAGCAGATTTGCTGGAGCATGCTGGGCAATTCAGTAGTCTGTGAAGTCTGTTATGATTGGTAGTGATCAGCGCACGGGTCTCCTAATAAAGGCCGGACATCTGCCCAACCCACCAAAGCAGTGCCGCGAGAGCAGAGCAATTCTACCATGGCATGTGAGACGTGGGTTTCAAGCTCAAAGTACGAGATGTGCTGGCTCTTATTTTAGAAGGCATAAATGTAGCTGCTGTTTGGTAGTTCCTCTCCCAGGTTTTATTACAACAGCAGTACATCACACCTTTTTGTGCCTTGCAGCTGTACTGTGGGCTAAACATACTGCTTATATGAATCAGTTGTTTTTTTGATCGGCAGGGTCACTGCAGTTACGTGGCACTTCAGTTCAGGGTAAGAGTGCCTTTTCAAAAACAAGACATTTTTAACTGTTTCAATTTAAATCTCTTTTCTCCAACGAACTGCTGAATGTCAAGGAAATTTCAGTGTCCTCACAAGTGGATCACCGAATATATATTTTTCTTTAAAATATTTTGAGACTAAATAATAGGAAAAGTGTTTTCATCAAGAATTTGAAAGAAAACATGATAGAAAAAGAAAAAGGTGGTTTGCAGGTGGATTATGCTAAGCGGTGTGAAGGTGTACATTCATCTTTTGTTCACCATGCATATTTTGGTTCTTGGATACGCATCAGTTCACTGTATCAGAATAAGTGAGGAAGCAGACAGTTCTTAAAATGAAGTGTATAAAGTATGGAACTTTACTGATGCTGCAGTTTAGTCTTTGGCTGTATAGACAAATAAGGACTGTACAGTCTGACCAGAGAAATGGAAAACCTTAATACTTGTCTAAAGAGGTACATAGTACATAGAGTTTTGACTTGTTTCTTCTTTATACTATATACTTTCAATTAATACATTCTAAACCTCCCATCTCTAGGATGTAGACTAATGTTGAATTTTATTCTAATCTTTGAGATCTCTAAGTGAAAAGAGCTTTATAAGAAGTGTGTATTGTGCTTATTACTTCTAATATGAAATTATTTTTTTTTAATTTTCAGGCAAAAATAATCCTGGTTATTACAGTCCTGTAAATCCTGTCATATTATAATTAGAATCCTGCTGGAAATGGGTACAGCTATTTCCTTATCCTAAAAAGGGCTGGAACTAATAAAAACTATGAAGAAGACTTATCTAAGACTGTCAGCAGATTAAAAACCTCCAAACCCCTCAAAAAACCCTCCTGGAAGAACTTACGCCTGTTTCTGATTTCACAACTTTTGCTGTTGAAAAGGAATTTTTTGGTTTGGATACTGAAAAAAGTTATCAACTGAAATTTATAATAATGCTAATATGGTAATATTGAGGATCATCCACATTTACTTAGGATGATACAAAGTTTTGATGGTCATAAATGTCTGCATATAACCAAAGATGTCTTAAGAAGTTTAGATGTTCTGCTTGCACTGTGCATTCCTGTTTGTTGTGATTGGGTTAGCATGATGCAAAGGCTGAAAGGCACAGGGCAGGTCACTGCTGTTTTAGAGTTTCTCTGCACCTGTTGAAGTGTTTGTTAGATACTCTAGCATCAGTGTCTTGTAAGGGTTACCCTGAAAGATGTAAACTCTAAAAGCTTTTGATTCATAAAGTTCTCAAATTCTGGCAATTGATATAACTATTGAAAAAAATAATACTTCATGCTAGTCTGTAAAAGAGACTGAAATCTGCATTTCTCCTTTTAACTCTCCATTAGATCTGGGGAAAAAAAAATCTACTTGTTTTATAGTTGAAGCAGTTTAGATTTGCTCGTTGCTGAAGTCACGTGTGTCTTCAGCAAAAGCAAAAGTAGGGATCAAGGCCCTTGGTTCATAAGGTTCATAATCAGTCAACTTCCAAAGAGCAGCACTGTGAATCAGAGGGAAAATTGTTTTTCTAAGAGATGTGAGCACTGGAGAAAGAAAACAAATCCCCTCTTGGCATATTCCCCTAGTTTAATGTTCCCTAGGATTCAAATGTATGTTTCAAAGCTCTCCTTCCAATGCTTGAAGTTGGAGAACTTGCTGTGAAATCAGGGACTGTGTGTGTATGTTTTAAAATGGCTTTTCGTCATTGAAAAATTGAGTTAACTTATCTCTCACAGTGTAGGTTTTTATACTTCATATTTGTGGTAATGTAGGCTCATGTTGCTGATTTTTCTGAATATCTCTAAGCAAACTCGTTTCTTGCATTTTGTCTTTTTTGAGATTCTGGAAAGAACTTTTTGGTGTTGTGTGAGCTCTAGCCAGGAAAAGAGTGAGACTTTGATCTTCCTAAATCCTTAGAACTGTGTTGATTTGCTGCATCTACGAAGCTGGCTCCTTGACTTTCCTGTTTCTAACTAAAACTGATTTTTCTCCAGTTCTGCTGAAAGGAGAAGCACCAAACTTAAGTGGCTGTCTCTTCTGTTGATACTTTCAGGGTAAATTGAAAACTGATAAAGTGAAGAATTCCAAGAGACTTTTCTCCTCTCTGTTTTCAGATAGTAGTTCAGTGGGAAAATGGAGAGTTAATTTTGGTAAATGATGCTTGTTATCCTGGTGCTTCCATAGGCCTGTAGAGCTGTCGTATAGACTAGCTTTTGCACAGATACATATTTGCAATTACTTCATAGTACTTGTATGCAAAGTAGTAGGATTTAGCCCCTCGTACTCTTATATCCAGGTAAACATATGATTTATATTAGTTTATTGTTATGCTCAAAAACCATTGTTGGGTAATCTGTCATATCCAAGTCTTATATTGCATGGACTCTTTTTTCTGATCCTGCACACTCCTATTTAACAAGATCATTCTGTCGTTGTAAATACACCATTGCAGAATGCCCCGTAATTCATTTGATTTGATTTGCTAGGGGTTCTTCCAGATGCTGTTGCTGCTGTTACTGTAGTGGTTGGTTTGTTCTTTGCTCGCTGCAAATGGTTTAGTGTAAACACCAAAGGATCAGGTTGTGCAAAAAGAAGTGTTCTGCTGATCAGTGGAAAAGCAAAGGGATCCTAGGTCAGCAGGGAATGTGAGAAAACTGGTGCTCATGTTACCTGTTTTGTTACTCTTCTTTTTCCAGAAGATTAAACTGCAAGGTAACCTGGATATACAATAGTTCATGTTGAGTTCTGCATGACAAAAAGGTGTTCACAGAGCCCCAGCTTGTTAGAACACACAAACCATCTGTTCAGCATGAAAAAACTCTTGCTGCTCCAAAGTGTATGAATAATCTGAAATGATACGTCAGATGCAAGGGAGAAGGGAGAACTGAGTTTTTTGCTAGAAATGTTTTGATTCAGTGCCTTTTTTTTTTTTTTTAATAAGGAGTATTTGTACTGTCAGCTATCCAAGTGCTTCTTGTGGTGGAAGTGGAAGGAGATGTGTTCATGGGAAAGTAGAAATGGAGCAGCTTTTGTTTAGATACAAAGCAGGAACTTGATGTGATTCTGCATCCATTCAAAACACTAAGATGTCCTAATTTGGAAATAAACAGAAAATAATTAGAAGCTAATACCAATTTTGGCTGCAGCTTTCTAGTTCTTAACAAGTCAACTCTGTCCCTTCTCACAGCCTTTAAAGTTTTTTTTAAATAATGATAAAATAGGATGGAGAGAAGGAAGAGTGGGGAAAAGAGAAGCCAAAATGGAGGAAAGGTGGAAAAAGGAGAATAAAATAATGGGAAGATTGTAAAGCAAGTGGAAAATGGAGTAGCAGTACAGAAAATGATACAGAGAAGAAGATGAAATAATTAAGTGAAGAAAATACTGATTTAGCAGGTGAAAAACGTTACTTTAGCTCTAAGAAACTGATGGAAGCACAAAATTTTGAACATTTAATAAGGACTTCTGTTTTATTCAAAATGGGTAGATAAAAGTAGGGGCTAGTAAGCATTTGAAAATACTGTTTGCTCATTTAAGAAAAATTAAAATGAAATTCAGCTCTTTCTGAAAAACTTCTGTTAAGAATTACATAATTTTGATACTGTTGTATTTCATGTTTTTAGAGACACACTGTAGGTATCTGCCATGTGGGTAGAGCCCTTCCCAAATCTTCATTCATGAAGCCTAGCCATGATGATGAACCAAATACAACAGTTTGTTTTGTAGAGATTCTTCCAGTTTTACACTAAACACCATCTGAGATCTTCCCTGTCCTTGAGATATTTACAATCCTTTTGGATTATTATGGTTAGCCGGTTAATAGTTTAATTATGCTTTTTATTTTAAATGGTAGTGTTGTAAGATTGAACAGAATATGTTTTAGAGTTTCCTTCTTTCTTTATGTAATAGAGCCTGCAAACTTTGCAGTGCACTGGTAGTGGCAATTGTGAACCTGCTTTTGTTTGTATCAGGTAGAGTTACTTAAGAAGTTCTGAGGCCAAGGGTGAGATGATGATGGTGAACATTTTATTCAGCCTTTTGGGGTTGCACAGGAGAGAGGTCAGATGTGCTGAGATTATATTGAGAAAGTGTTCAGTTGTGGAGTCTGCAAGTGACTAGAGAGCAGCAGCCCTCACAGTGATGTGAGCACCAATTCACAAGGAGCAAACTGACCTGTTTTTAGAACTGACTTCTCTGCTGTACATAATTTTGGAGATGATAAAAACAGCTTTAAAAGACAAATAGTAAAATGATTGCATGAAGCCATAAGTATGAAAAAAGTAGTCTTGATTGGCAATTCTGAGGTAAAATTGTTTTGCTGTAATACTGGATTTTGCATCTTACTGGCTTTAATGGTGAAAGAAAACAGTTGGAATGAGCAATTGGGTCATTTAAGTTTCAATTAACATTAATTTTCTCATTTTGTGTAATAAATATGTGATTTAAAAATATATATACACTTAGTAAGAAATTGGAAGGCTTTGTGACAATTTGTTTGTTTTAAGGATTTTCTGGCCAGCTGTAGCACTTGAAGTACTACACAGTAAAGGGTAGTTCAGGTCCATTCACTGCTTTAAAACAAACAAGTGGAGTGCAAATTAGGAAGAGTTACAATGAGTAAGGTTATTTCCACCTCCAGCAGACTACTCTAGCTGTCAGAGGCATGAAATGTGTGACCTAATTGAACTTTGAGGTAAAATTGTTGTCTTGCCATTGCTACCACTGACTTTCAGATACTTGCTGCTCGCATTGTGCTTGTGGGGCAGGTGTATTCCAGGGTAAGCACTGTAGTCTGATTTCCTCTGGTTGTACAGGTCAGCCCACCTCTTGGAGTAGAGTGCAACTCTCTTCCTCTCACATGTGTCTGTTTCTCAAGAAAATCAGGATTTGTCATACAGGGAAGTGTTGCTGTCTATTGTAGGCTTGTCCCAGCATGCAGCTGAACGAAGACCAGAGCTGGGACTTAAGGACAGACTTCACGAGTTTGACTTAACTGAAATACTGGCTATATCTATCATTCTAAGTCAGATTGTGGTGTTTGGTAGCCTTTTGTTCCTTATATAAATTAATATCCCTGGGGATAGTTTCCTTCATTGTTTCTGGCTGGCAGTGTGCATTTTTGTTGAAAATTTCTTTATGATTTATACCATTCCTTAACAGTGTATCAGAATCAAACTGCAGAACAATTTTAAGAGGCATACCTCTATTTTAACATAATTTTTTTCACTTTTTAAAGATGGAGTTGCTGACTATTTGAGATCCATCTTTAACCATACTTCCCTATATGTCACTTAAACAAAACCACTGAGCTATGGATTACTACAGAACATCTTGCATCAGATACGGAGATTAATAAGCTAATAAAATTGATATGGAAGATTGTATTATGCATTGTATCTTCTCAGCAGGTTATTTTGGGAAAGGGAGAACAGTCATTTGGGAAAAAGCCCAACCACAAAGTCTTACAGCTTTATGGTTTGATTTCTCCTGCCCCTTTTCCACCTCCTCATTCAATATAATAGCAATTTTGTCTGACATTTCAGACAGATGATTTTTCATATGACAACAGTAAGAGTATTTTCGTTATGTTGGACTTTATTTTGACATGGGCTACAAGCCTTAGTGGTTTCCTCAATACAAGTATTAGTTTCATAAATTTTAACGGTTGCTTCATAATCTGTAGTCATGGTAATGTTCATGTATGCCTTTTAGCATATTTTTTGAGGAATGGCAATCTTGGAAACTGGAACCAAAATTTTCTTTTGTACCAAGAGCTTTGCCCAAAGTCTGTTGAGTGCTTGGCCTTCATGGTTTACCTTAATATAGCAGGTGGAAATTTCTGCCAGCCTTCTTGAGATAAGCATTCTTCTCTTCAGCAACACTGGCAGATTCTGTTCCATTATTTGTGGATTCTACATGACTCTCTTTCTCCTCACATTTTGAGGAATTGTAACTGCCAGATCTTTCCAGAGTGATTTATGGTCATTTCTGGCTCAAATGAGAACACCATCTAGTTTGATACTTGTCTCTCCTATTGAATTCTGTTTACATATACTAACACTGTTTTCATTACACCCATAATACAGATGCTGTTGGCACTTAAACTGTTGCAGATGTTTCAGTACTCTCTAAGATGCTGAAAGGCCATTTTGGTCATGTTTATTCCAGAATATTTAGAAAATGGAAATTTTTGTTTTATTAAATACTTCCCTGTCTCATTACTGCATGTTTAGAATCACTTGTTGTGTGCTTTGGGCTGGAGTAGTCATCACTGGTTGCTTCAGACATCTGGATGGGATGGGATTTTGTTACAACGTTCAGTATTCCAAGGTACCTTTGTACCTTTCCATTTGTGGGGCACACAGCTTAGCTATTGTGTCTTTCTTGCAGTGATCTCTGATAAATTTACGGTGTTAAATTTTCTCCAGAACATCTTGGATTTGTTTCTTCAGTCTTAATCCAGCTCTCTGACTCTTTCCAGGAATGTTCCAGATCCTTGGGATTTTGTGTAGTTTATCTAAATTTTATTGTCTTCAGCCTCATAAAAATGAATCTTCCCAGGATATACCAATGTCCCCTCTGTCTTGCACCTTGGACTGTTGTTTGCTGCAGCATGGGAGCTCCCATGATCTTCTGCTTAATTTCCAAACTCCTTCAATATGAGATTTGGCTTTATAGAGCACCTGCTTGTAGCTAGAATCCCAAGTTAGGATTTGTTTGTGTACCAAATCCAAGCTGTTTAATTGAAACTTACTGTGAAATCTTCAGCAGGTTTGTTTTGTTTGGGTTTGCTTTTTTCTCCCCTGAGCATCTTTCCCAAGATTTGAATTTCAGTTTCTCTCTTACCCTACAATGGTTAATCTTCATACTTTTGAAAAAAGTGTTCTTAATTCTTAGGTAATATTCACATGGCTCTATATTGTCCATCTTCTTTAAAACACAGTAGAAAAGTATAACTGGAATTTAGTTTTCTTCATTATTTTTAGTAGCTTCATGTTTTCTTTCCTTTGCTTGGGTTAAATGAAAACTATTGAAAATGTCAGGAGCTTCTCAGCATGGGTTTTGGGGGCTATTACCTCACTGACATTTTATGACAAGAAACCTACTTCAAATTTTTTTTTATGTTCTTCTTGTGCTATAGAAAGTGCTGAGTTCTATCAGAGTCTAGGAGTGGTGGAATTAAGTATGACAGTATTTAAGAAGATAATAAATGTCAAATAAAAATAATGAGTTCAGATGTTGCTTAGCTCAGAAGGCACAGATAAGAACATCTGAAGCTTTTTGGTAAAATTAATGGGGAAAAATTAACCTTTTCTAAAATATGCCATTACAATTCCTGAGGACAGTCAGTGAAACCCTGGTTGAGTGTCTGTTGTGTCAAATTTGTCACATGTCACTCCAGGCAGTAAGGAAGAGGTTTGCCACTGGACATTCTAGCTGCATGTAAGGAGTTAGTGCATGAAGAAAAACTGTGCCAAAAACTGAGACTGGACTCCAGAGTTAAAAGGCTGATACATGCTAAATTGCTGTCCCAAGTAACTCTTCTTGTAGCCAGCAGCATTGTGGGGGGATTCTGTTTAGGCTGCCTATACACCGGGACTAAATTTTACGGTACTAAATTTGTAAAGAAAAAAGGTGATGTAGAGCAAAATGTTAAGTCACACCAGTAAGAGTGATTTCCTGCTATGCTAAAGCCAGTTTTCTGTTTGAATTTGAATATTTGATCTGTTTTTCATTTATCATGTTGCAGGTATTGAATAGAAGTGTTTGCTCTTTTTAAAATCAGAATAACAATAGGTTAATCTAATCTGTGGTTTTTAAGTTGCATATTATACTTTGCTAGTCCACAATACAGGGAAAGTAAACTGAATCACACTTGAATGTTATGGGGTTTTGCTTTGAGAGTATTTTGGTACTTTCCTGGGCTCAAACATAAATGTTTCATGGAGGAGCACTCCACTGAGTATTGGGACTTGGATAGAAAATATAAGGTGTGAATGAGAGGAAATAAACAAGGTATTTTGGGCAATTTTTTTCTTTTTGATGCTAAATTGAAAATGACATATTTTTTCAGTGGTCTCAAAAAATACATAATTGACTCCTGGATTCTGTTGCACAGGTGACTTCTGGGGTCTCTGTCAACAAGTAGAGACAGAGGACAACATCTGAGCCTTTCTCAAAGCTTAACAAAAGTAGTATTAAAAATGTTATCCTATTCCTATGTTGAAAAACTAAATAATTCTTCTATTATGATTTATCACTTAGATGTTTTTGCTAAGTAAGACAAAACTGTTTAGTAAGAGCAAGTTCTCTTAACTCCAGAACTGCTGAGTATCTGCATTATCCTGCTTCTGCCTTCAGCTGCAGTTTGTGCATCTTGCTGCCAGTGATATTAAAATGATTTTAGATTTTGAAAGACTAAAGTATTTTTGAGCTGAGCACTTGCCAAGACATGAAGTTTTGGATACTTTTTTGACATTAACTTTGTTTATTAATTCATTATTGGAGGATGCAACTTCAACCATTACAATTTCAGTGTTAACCCCGTGTTTGTTCTGGAAGCTTTCAGTCCAGACAGTTTGTTAACCTGGAGAAGTGAGTGAATTAAGGTAAAACTGTTCCGTAACCATGAGATATCTCTGTTGCCTGTAGTATTCCATAGGGTGCTTTTTCATCTAGCTGACAGAAGACCCTCAGGACTTTAGTCCCTCATTTGAATGCTGAGTAGTGTAAAGGCTATTATAAGCTTGTGACCTCAGCATTCTAAAACTTCCCCATCTCTCATGATTGAAATGTTTATAGCCTGAGGTGCACGGACCAGGAAAGGATGTTTGGTCCAGAGGCAAGTCTCAGTACTGCCGAGATAATTATCTTACTGTGGGTAAAAGCTATTCTGAAAGAAAAATAGTGCCATTTTACAGTAACAATTTATTGGAGACCTTTAAAAAATAGTTTTCAGGTGCCAGCTAATCTCAGTTACCATAACATTATTGCTATCACTTTAAGAAAAGTACCTGACAACTGCATAGGGGTAAAAAGTCAAGTCTTCAATGCTCATTTGAGTTCATTCCTAAAGGAGTATCTTTCAGTTGTTTTGTACAACTTTGCAAGTGAGCCAGTCAGTAGAAAACATGGGTATTGATGTTCAGAGTTTAAAGTTAACTTTTAGGATTGTTCTTCTGTACTTGAATCGAGTCATAACTTCTTTTCAAGTCTATTATCTCTGTGTGGAACTTCAGAAGTAAACTTATGCTGTTAGTAAATTGCACAAACATCAAACTGAGTGATGATGCACCATGTGCCTTTTCAAGCAAATTGGGGAAGACGTGTTTGAGGAATAATTACTGCTAGTGAACGAAAGTATTCTTTAGAGGCTGGAATACATAATCTCTCTGGTTATTGGTACTGCTTCATTTGAAGTGGTTGAAAGACCACACCCACTAACCATCTTTTCTGGGTGCCATCTGTCTAAGGTTCCTCACTGAATGGCCCTGTTGGTTACAAAAGTCCTCTAGTGCTTTCTTCCCAGGAACTGGAGGTACTGTTACTTAAACTGTACAGTGGACAGAGGGGGGAAAGATACTATATATGTACATGTGGATAATAAGTAATTCAGTCTTTTCCACTTTTTAGTGAGGATCTTGCACCTGAAAGTTCTTAATTAATATTCACTTTCTTTTTATTGTTCTTTTTGTAATTCTTGTGTTTTCCCTGTTTCATGTGATCAGGTGTATCCCTGTATCATGTGTATCATTGTCTCACTTGGATTATAAGCTCTAGGAGGCAGGTGTGAGGTGCCGTGTGAATGTAGTTTGGTAGGGCATATAAATGTTTTTATCGCTTGTTGGTCAGGAAACTGATCCCTGAAAATGCAGCTGCCTGTAAATGCCATCAGCAGGCTTTGAATTCTGTCCAGGAGATGCCTCCTACTGAAATGCCACTGTTCATATTACCTGCTCATTCAGAGTTTCAGTTCAGTTGAGCTCTTCCCTGTGGACATATCCATGAATGTGCTTTCCATTGCCATCTTTAAGAGGTCTGTTTGCTTAGTAACCTTTGGTCTTTGTCAGTTAAGTATTGAACCCATAATTTCTACACCTCTTCTCTTGGTAAATATATTTGGAAGTTGTTCTTGATTCTTCTCCACGGACACCC
>VXBX01006276.1:926310-945849 GCA_013400415.1 Scytalopus superciliaris | reverse complement strand
TTTGGGGGGGGTGGTTTGTTGTTGTTTTTTTAAATCAAGTTGCATTCATTATTCTGTACCAACGTGCCTTTCAGAGGGTCCAGCTACAGCTTCTTAGTTTTCAGGCTAAGAACATGCCTCTAGAAATCCTCCAGTTTTGCTTTCAGAATTGCTTTGAACTAAAGAACCTCATGGGAGCAATTCGTGTCCCTTTTGAGTGCTGTAGATTTTTCTGCGTTGACCAAGGTGGAAGTCAGCTTGGGCCAAGTGTGCCATTCATTGTGCAAGCAGAGGAAAGTAAATGTGCAATATCTGGCAAAATACCAACCACACCGATCAGGAGATAGGGAGGGGAAGCTCATCTCCTACTTTTCACAAGGCAGAAATAACTGGTCAGCTTGGGCCAAATGTAGATTTTGTAGGCAGTTTATATTGTGCAAGATACAGAGCCAACCTGAGTGCAAAAATGCATAGGTTAACTTAAAATTGGTTTGAAAACTGAGTTGTATCAGGTAACATGCCTCCCAAGAGACTCACTAAGCTTGGGTAATTCAGATTAATTTTATTGTACTGCTTCCAAATGACATCAGACTCCCATCTGGCCAGGTTAGAGCAGAAACAAAGGTGCTCAGATGCCTCATTCCTGTCCACACAGATATGGGGCGGGTTATTCCAAATGCTAAATGAAGTCTCCACAGCTGTTTTTCTTGCAAGTTAGAGAATACACTGTGATTTGTACAGAATTATTGTATTCACAAGGAGTGTCATGGAACCGTTCTTGGTTTGCCCTTACACCACTGAGAACTGTTTGGGGCCTTATGGAGCCATTTCTTGTTTTGTCTTTCCCCTATGAAAGACAACATGCCAGATCTTCATAAGGGTCAATCAGAATAACTCTGCTAAAGTCAAAAGGACATAAACTGAAAACCTGGCCTTCATCTTTTATTGGATCTGTTCTGACACATTGGTACTTTAAGGCTTCCTCTTAATACTAATATGTGCAACCCTCCCAGTGTCGTTTTGAGGGATTTTATGTACATAAATACAGACAAAGCTATTTATACTTGTGTATAAAATATGTACACTCACACACACATATGTTAACAAGATAGTGAACATTCTGGATTAATGACTCAGGTCATTGGAAACATTTTTCTGTTGTGCTTCATTACACAGCCTGAATCACTTCAGAAACAGTGTTTTGCTTAAAGAATGAGGCAGTATCAACATTAGATTGCTTATACCCTCTGGAGGCACTTTTGGGCACAAGGAATTCCAGAGACACTGCATTTCTATACCATCAACCACCAAGGACTGAAACTGGGGTTCTTGTCCAAAAATATTACCAGAGGATATTGTCAAATTGAAACAGGCAGAAGGGGATAATAGAAAATGAGAACATTGTGTACATCACCTATTGTGTACATTGGTGCATTGCCATTGTATCTATGTCGAAGTCTCAGTTTTGCAGCCATTCCCTAGAGCAATGGGTCACCTAATGCCCTGTTTTCTGCTGGCAGAACATGATGTTCAATGGAAGGAAACAATTATACAGGTATCAGTCATGGACCCTATTCCTGTTTGGGTCATTCCCATTTGGGCCATTCTGATGGGGAAAAAAAAAAAAAAGTCATAGCTGTAAAATGAACCATGTAGTAGAAATTGTCTGTGACAATTTTGGCTCTCATTAAACCCACTGAACTGTGAAGAGAGCAATTAAGGATGGGGATCCTGGGGTATAGGCAGGCAATTTAGGAGTCCTGATCTGATCCTAAACATGCAGTCCTGCACAGATTATTTCTGCTATCAACTTCTGCAGTGGTTTGAGTAGGTTTTTAGGTTCAAAGCTCAGAGAATTGAAACTAGTTTTTAATATTACATTAATATGAACCTCCCAGATTTATGCTGTTCCTATATTTATAACCAGACTTTGGTTGACTGTTATTAGATTTAGCTGTATAGAGCAAGCAGTGAGGAAGTAGAAAGAGCTAGTGATGAAGTAGTCATTATTATCATGAATTTTTACCTTTACAGGGCATAGTGTGAAGATACCAATGATGGCTTTCATAGAGGCAGTGTAACATATTAATTACTACACCATCACAGATGAAGCAGATGATCTTCCCTACCAGAAATGCTCTGCTTCACTAAGTCGGTGGTACTCTGTTGAATTCATTAGCTTTCCTTCATCTCAGACACCTGGGGATTTATCTGCACAATTCTAGTGCAACATGAAAGAGCCATTGATACTCACCTGGCCTTACCTCCTGCACAGGACTACACTCAGTCTGGCCATGCCCCTGCACTGCACAAACACAGCATTTTTAGTTTATTATTAGATGTAATAAAGTAAAACAAATCCATCATTTTCTGGTCGCTGAGAGATTTGAAGTTTGACGTTTGTTTGGCATTGGCCAAACTGTGCTCATACTGTTGCCAAAGGTCATGAAAGCAGCACCGACTGTTTTCCTCCAAACTCTATAGTTACTCTGTATGTTTATTGAACTTTGGCAATACTGTTATGTGCTCCTCAGCAGCACTGCCAACATAATTAGAAAGGAGCAGTCATATCAGAAAAGACACAGCAAGTTACTGAGGAAAGGTCCCAGTTGAACATTAACTCAGATTGACTTCTGGGTTGTAGAAACACGTAGGAAGCGTATAGGACACTGACTAGTGAATAAACAACACGCAGACAGAACACATTGTGGCACTGTGGTAAGACTGAAGTGGATAAGCATATAATGAAGAGGAGTCATTGACGTAATTACAAAGGCAGGTGGTAACACGTTGATTTTATCAAGGTCAATGACCTCTACTGCTATTAAAGAGTACCTGGCTTCTTACTACTGAGGGAATTAGACTTTTTGAAACCAAATATTGATCCTCCAGACTTCTGTATAAGAAAGATAATTTTGCTCAATTTGACATCTCCCACAATGGTTTTAGACGGGCTACTTGTGTATTATAACCTTGTTTAACCAAGAGAGGCAACAATTTTTAATGCCTTAAGGCTTTATAATTCATCTTAATATAGTAGGATCTTTAAATATGTACAAACTATTCCTCCTCTCACATAGACACCAAGCATTGCATTTGAGGGCAGAGCTGGTCCAAACTGAGGGAGCATGTGGCACTGAACTTAACTGTAAGGGGTAAAGGTGTGTTCCTTAAGGCTTTTGCTTGCTCAGTTCTAATGTTAATTTAAAGCAGAAAAAAAATGAGCTGTTAGAGTATTGTTTCAAATTCCCTCTAATTGGTGGACCTCGGTGAAAAATTTATAACATCAACATCCAAATTAAAAGCATTCAAGAGTACTTTAAGTGGTTCAGAGACAAAGAGCCAAGTCTCATTGCTCCTCAAGTTCTTACTGAAATGAGTCATATGGAAATTGATTTGGACATTTAAATAAGGGTTTGACTTTCTAAGCATCAACAAAACCCACTTAGTATTTCAAGACTGGCTTTGAGTGTACAAAATCAGATTTGTTGTTCTGTTGGACATATCCAGTCATAGCAGTCATATCCAAAACCTGTAGAAATATATCACCTGAAGTACACATCATGACTTAGTGTATTGCTAGTTCAGAGCCATTTTTTTCTGATAGGTTATGAAATCTCCAAACTATTCATCCAGGATTCCCTAAAGCCTTCCTCTCAGGGTGCTTATGAGGTACTCCTATGACTAGATTGGAATGAAAATTAGGCCATACATAGGTCTGTTCCTGGACACAGTGGACAAAGACATTGATCTTGCCTCTGGCCAGAAAAAGATCATTGTCATACTGAAAGATGGGATGTTCCCACAGCTGCAAAGGTACCACTTCCACATTACCACCATAAATAATGCCACATTTTTCTCCAGTGCACATAACACATAATTCAGCAGAATTCTACCAAATGTGAAGGAAGTCATCTAAAAGCCAAAAGCTTGAAAGTTTCTGGAGAGCAAGATTATAAATGTATACAGTGCTTTTCAGGCACTGAATAGTTTAACAATCTACAAAGGTTTCAGTGAAGATTTTGCTGGTGGAAGGACTGGAAGGCTGCTCTAAGGAGCAGTTGAGGATAATGGATTTATCTAGTTTGGAGACAAGGAAGTTGAGGGATGATCTCTGTGCTCCGTACAGCTTCCGGAGGACAGGAAACCGCTACCTGGACGCATGGAAATGGCTCAAACCCACATTCGTCAAGGGAGGTTTAGACTGGAAATCATGAAGCATTTCTTGACCAAAAGAGTGGTCAAACACTGGAATAAGTTTCCTAGGGGGTGGTCCCTGTGCCTTTCAGTCTTTAAGAGTCATTTGGACAATATCCTTAATCACATCTCTTAACTTCTGTTCAGTTCTGAAGTGGTCAGGCAGCTGAACTGAATGGAGTTTCATCCATCAGTCTCAGCCCAAGTCCTCTAACTCATGGGGGAAACAACTGAATTTACTTTTTTTTTATTTTTCCTTTGTCCTGCCCATTTCTTTTATGTTCCTTCTAATTTGTTCTTTCTACATTATCCTAGATTTAGGAAAGCATTTTCACCTTTGTGTCCCTCCCTTAATGTCATCTTCTTTTTTTAAGTCTCCTTTTACTTTCCACCACCATTTATATGCTTCCTCTGGCTCTTCCTTCTTCCTCCTAATGCTTCAAACAAGGGTCATCCCACTATGGGTCATCAGACAGAATGTTCAGCTCTACTTATCAGCTCCTGCTTCTTTGTGGAATCACTCTCTACACCTGAAAACATCAGAGTAGTTGCAAGAGCAGGAAGAGAGCCTGATAGTATTCTGCCTAGGAAAGACTGCATGCAGCTCCTAATGACTTGGACACTTATGCAAGATCTGTGACTTCACAAACTACAATTACATATACAATTCAATTAATTATGTTAGAGAAGCATATGAGCTAAGGGTTGGTTCAGCATCCAAGTTCCCTTCAGGAGAATTGTTTGGTGACATCATTAGAGTGGGAAATGAAGACATTAAAAGAGCACCAAATGAAGTATCACAATCTCTTAGACCAGGAGACAAAGGGGGAAAGGTATCTATTTTTGTCCCTCTGTGTATGTTATTCCTTGGTAAACTGAAAAATAATTCCAATTTTGCCCTGTTCCAGATGAAGTCTCCTCAAACTCCCATGTCTCTGAAGTGAATTCATGCATTTGAACTGGAATGAAAGGGCTGAAATTTTACCAAAACACTCTGCTGCTATTATATTCCCCAGTTTTTTTGGATTTGGAAGCAAAAATACTAAGAATTAATGTTTTTTCTCACAGGAATGCAGTAAAAACATTTAAATAATTTTCTATGTAGATTTTGTATTTTTGCAAGAAATTTAGAAAGGAGATGAAATTATCTCCTGAAATGAGATCAACAGAGGACTCTTTCAAGACATAAACATAAAGCCACGGGAGGTTTGATACAATATATATGGAGATACATAATAATATCATTAGTATTGTGTGTTGTCTTGCACCAATAAACAAATGAGAGGAAGGTGTGTAAATACAGATCAAAACCTGGATCCAGACCTGTGGAGTTATTGCTTCAAAATACCAGGTAGACAATGCTGAGGATGAAGACGAGCATACCAAGGAATGTAAATTTAGTGAAGGAATGACTCGTAATAAATAGGTGTGAGTTCAGGACACAGTATGTGTCATTCTTTGAAAGGTGCAAGAAGCCATCAAGGTGTCACTCAAATCAGAGCTTGGATGTTTCATGTTCCTACAGAACATGGCTACAGATACACTGAAGCAAAGGTAATATCATCACTGCAGCTGTTTCGCTGAGCCTCACATGCTTACATTAATTTTGGACTCTTTTCTGTCTGATCTCTGCATAGTTATGTCCTTCCTACTCTCTGTAACATCTTGCCACCACTTGATAAAAAGGTGGATCTGTAGGACATAAGATAAACCATTGTTAACAGAGAGAACAACTTGCAAATATTTTAATTTGTATTTTGAGAATAGGCAAGGAACTAAAGGAAACAGCAAGTAAAGTCTTTACAAGAAAGGGGAAGGGTTTTTTTAAGTTTTGCAGAAAAGACTGTGGAAGGTAGACACAAAGATGATGCAGCTACAGACACCACTGGTGGACTGTGAGATATCACAGAAAAAACACACTAAAAAGCAAGGGCAAGCACAGTGAGGAGGGCAAAGCATCAGCTGGAAGCCAAGGCTGGGAGTTTTTTAAGGGGTCCACTGAAATGATGTCAATTTTGCTCAGCTCCCTCAGGAAGTTTATCATGCAGGTCCACACTACTTAGTGTTGTTTGCATCACTGCCTTGCTGGGAGAGGCGAGATTATGTCCCACTGGTGCCACAGGACAGCACAAACATTGTGGCACCGTGTCAAGACATCCCTCTCCGCTCCGTACTATATAAGGAACTGGCTTGCTGAGCTCTGTGAGGCACAGTATGGCTGACCTGGTGGGTTTGCTCACCAAGCCACAAGGTTCAAAAACTGACTACAAATATTCAAAAAGAGGTAAAGGTTGGTCTATGTTTATAAAGGACTGAGATTTTTTATTTTTTTTTCACGCAGCCACAAGTATCTCAAAATAGTTTTTGTTTAGTTCTCGAAATATTCCTGTAGGGACCTCTCCTGGGAATTTAGGAAATAAATAGCTTATCCTGGACAGACTATTTATTTCCAAGATGTTTACTCATGCAATCCATGTGATTGTAAAGTGCCTCCATTTCTCAAGCTCTCTTTCAGTTCCTTAGGGGCGCATAATTTAAACCTAGCAACTTTCCCCATATACTGACAGACTGTTATTCCTAAATATTGAACTGGTAACTCCAATTGTCTATTCATAGTGTAACTACTAATGTGGCAAGAGAGGGTGGTTTATGATTAGGTTTGAAATGCCCAGACTCCCTGGAACCACAAGGTCAAATCCCTGCAAGATCAGCGCTTTGCCCCTCTGTCTGGGCTACATGCACTCCACAATCTCAGGTCACCCACATAAAGCCCTGAAATTAGGTCTATCTGATCAGCTTAGATTTTAAAGGTCCACAGGTCATGCTTTGTCAAAAGGGGCTACCCCAATATTTGTGCACATACTCCCTCACACCTGTGCTTGCTCTCCAGCATCATGATGGCAAGTTGTTTCCTGTCGCCTACCAAGAGCTGATTTGCAATTCAGCAGGGATGGTGCAGTCCAGCTGTTTTTCTGTTTACAGAAATTATGGTCCTCCTGAACCATACCTTTTCAAACCAGTGCAATTCTAACCTAAGAGCCGATATTTTGAAAACACATACTTCAAAATAAAATGCTGCCAATTAGCTGTTAGTGGCAAACACCATGACGTTCATGCTGCACTAAAAAAACCTTCAGTTTATTCTCACTACCTATTTTCCTAAAAGAAGAGGGGTTTTTTGTGGCAGATTTAACATTAATTTCCCATTTATTTTTTAAGCAAGAAAAGCAGTGAGAAAATAAGTTCAGGATGGCAACAGATATACTCCATCAACATACATCCATCTTGCAAGAGATGCTCAGTATGCCTTAAGAAGCCATGTGAAGACAATTAGTCATTAGAGTTTTTTCTGATTGAAATAGGCAGCAAGCACCAGAGATTAAATAGCAATAAACATACCACATAGTCGGTGCCATGGAAGGTAGGTACATAGGAAAGTATGCTAGCCCATTTTCCTATGATTAATTAATCCTAGAATTCTATTGGGTAGTTTAGCAGCACAGCTGACACTCCTAAAAGGTACTAAATGTGATAATTAGGGAGTCTGCAGCAAATGATGACCAGGGTGGGTAGCTAGTAGGTCTATAAGAATGGAAGCAGTAGCTAAAGCTGGATCATTTCATAAACAGAGGAAGACATTGAAGAGAACCTGATAGCTCTGGTAAGCCTGTTTTATTTTGTCAGATTTCCTGCAAAATGTATTCTCTGTGGTAGACTTTGACATTCTTAAATAGTTTGTCTTTGTTGTTTTTAGACTTCTCCTTTAACTATGATAGTGTTAGAGCAGAAAAAAATTGTTCCTTGTATATATGTATCTCTCTAAAGTACACAGAAATGTGAAATAAAAAAAAAAAAAAAAAAAACAACATTGCTGTTTTCCTTATAAGCTTTGGTTGAAAATACTTGCTAGAAACTAATTTATGTAAAAATTGCCTCTTAACCGACCATCTAAATTTTAATGATTAAGGGGAAAGCATCAAAATGTATAGCTGAGGATGGGCTGGGGGGAGGGGTGGTGGCTGTAAACTCCTTCTTATTCTCTCTCTAAGCTTAATCGTGTAAGCTTACTGCTAGTAAGCTTCTATGATAAAGACTAAGGGAAGTCAATCTGTCTAAACAGGAAAGGAATAAGGCACTGCCTGTAGGTTGAGTGCTGTTTATAATGTGTCACATAAGATAGCATTGCTAAGAGGTGTTAGGGAAAATGGGTATTATCCAAATAAAAGTGAACATGAGGTACCCCTCCCTCTTTCTAAGCAGAAGAAAAACCCCCAACAAACCACAAAACACCTGATTGTTGTTTGGAAGAGTCAGTGCTCTATGTCTTGCCTCCTTTGTGTTTAGAAAAACAAAGTGCATGTGAAACTCTCCTAGAAAATTTAGACCCTACACACATGCAAAACACTGACAAAGAATGGAGAACTAATACCTTTTACTTCAGCAAATATATCTTCCTGCCCTTCTGTGTCATCCTTGTATTGACCCTCCAACTATAACTAAGGCCTTGATTTATATACAGCTTAGGATAGATGCACTTAAAACATATTGGCCCCTTGTTAAGTGAGCTTTATGCAGTCAACCTGCATGAAACATCTGCACTACCTCATGAAAGGAATGAGTCCAACAGCTATTAGAAGCACTTAAATGCTCATCTAATTGAGATATTTATCTTAAATATATTTTAAACTGTATATTTTTGTCTTGAGCTTCTCCATGTGTAAGAAGCTGAGTTCCTTTTTCTTGGGGCTTTGCCAGTGGATAGGGGAAATGCTGCTAGCAAAAGCAATTTGCCATTGTTGTAAACTCACTTGAAAATAGATTTGCATAAAGCATATTTTTTCAGACTCCAAGTTTAGGATCGGCTGAAGTAAGCCAAATATCAAGTGTGAGAGACTGAGAGGTTTGTGAGCTCCTTTTTAAGGAATTAAGAGAAACAAAGTGGCAGTTGGACTAAGAAATGGCTGGGTGACTCCAGCAACTCTCTGCACATCTCTTTAGAGCACTTGAAATTTTGCTCCACTATGGTAATCCCTCTGGCATCTTACAGTTTTCATCTACATACACAGAGTTAGCAGCTGCAACCCCAGAAGTATATTATTTGTATACTCTGAAGGAGAAAACATTGTCTTAATGATGATGTGGTTAAAGAAATAGCTTAAAAACATCTAGCACACTTAGGGCTTCCTATGTGGAAGGCTGGGACAGGTGTAAGTGTTGTATGTGTGACCAGCTGTCTCCTAATGTTTTGTTTTCAGTATGGCTCTTTCAAACCCTTGAACACTTCTCTATACAAAGGATAAATTCCATGTCAAGACAGAACAAAGACATGAAAATAGGAACACCTTGGATTTGATTTAGCAGCTCACTGCTAAAAAGCACTTTGCATTGCATCTATTTCTGTGTGAGAAATGACACGATCTTCTTATTTTCTTAAGGCAAAAAAAACTGACTTCAAGATGTCAGAGGAAGATGATTCTTTTCTGAATGTTAAAAGATCTGTGAAAAGGAGAATGGTGAAACACAGCACCCCAGTGGATTTGATGCTTTCAAGAACAGATCTTACAGACCTGACAAATCAGTCAATCAAGGACCAAGATGCCAGTAAGAAAGTTTATGGATCTCCAATGCCAAAATCAAATATAAGTAGATCTTTAGATCAAGTATCCTCAATACCTGTTGATGCATACTTCCCTCATGTGTCCCCAAAAAGGCTTTCAACACTGTTTGATTCTCAAGAATTAAATAAAGAGAAAAGTCAAAGCTCTCAGCTTGTATTTTCTAGAAGGAGGCTTTCCACTGTGTTGGCATCTGATGAATCAACTCAAGAACCAGGTGACAAGGTTGTCCCAAAAATGGAAACTCAAGCTACCACTGAAGCATCTGCAGAGGCTGAAGTAACTCGCAAGAGAGAACCTTCATGGCTTGCTACTGGACTACCAGGGATAAAAGATTTCCCAACAGCAAAAACCAGAAAGAAGAAAACCGATAAAGCTCTTGTGGTAAAGGCTTTCATTTAGTTATGTAATAGCTAATAATCTACTCTTTTCTTTGTTTAATCTAAATCATAGTTCTTTATAAAAGTAATGTTAGTCAAATGGGATCTTGTTTGCAGTCCTTTTATTAGTGTAGGGTTTCTAGGGGCAAGATTTAAACTAATGGACTTTATGCAGGTCTCAATTGTCTGTAGAGCACAAGAACTCAGTTTCCTGGAATTTTAATTATTAGCAAAGGGCCTGTGGAAAGCCCATAGAAAGGACAGGGAGGTAGCAGAGATTAGACTCTGAGAGTTCCTGTGTCAGTGTGAAGCCATCAGATTCTGTTCTGATTTGGTCTTTCTTCTGTAATGTATTCTTCATGGGTGTGTTGAAAATATACCGGCTCTGAGAGTAAAAGCTTCTTAGCTTAAAACAAACATCATAATGTGTCTGTTGTTTGTTTTTGAAAGCAGGTGGTATCTGAATGGGTTAGGTTGACTAAATAATATTTCCTCTTTTATAACAGAGAAAGAAAGAAAGAGAATGGCTGCTGCGTCAACTTCAAAACATTGAGGAAGCAACTAAACATGAATTGACAATTGAAGAAGCTTGATTGGGCTACGTATGGGATTAGTGCTGTCACTTCCATCTCATGGTAATAGCTAGTTCAAATAAATCACACTCTTGATTATAGTGGCCGTTAAATTTCCTCTTTCCTTCCAAAATGTCCTTTTTTATTGTTGTTATTTGTCTGTTTTGTGATTCTTCTTACCTCTTAAATCTAGAGAAAGCAAGGTACAAATTAAGAAGTGCCTCTGCATGACAGCTAATTTTAATTTATAATGGCTGAAAGCCTGGAACAAAGAAGGGAAGAAGATCTTTGTGTAAGAATCATTCTTCATCCTAACCCTACTCTTGTGTAGCATGCAAATCTTCTAGGATTGCTGACATTTCTTAAGTGACAAAGTCCTAGTGGCCACATGGAGTGTTATCCTGGTTAGCCAGAGGAGAATCTCCTCATCTAAAGAGTAATCACAGCTGATGCAATCTGGGATGTTTTTGCTGCTAGCTGGAGAGATGAGGAAATCATGAGAGGCACCAAGGAGGGAGGCCACTCTCTAGGGATTACTAATTAATGACAGTTTATTTTAAAGTTTTGATTCAAAATGAGTTTGTCCTAGCCCTGGATTGTAAATGCAACTCACTGTTGCACTGGAGATATTTAAGGCTTTTGTGTTTTGAGGGGGTTTGAGTTTTCTGTTTTTACTCTGGAGCTGCAGCATGGCAGTCAAGAAGGGTGTGTTACCTGTCAGCTGTATTGTCAAAATGGTAATTTAGCTCACAGGATCTTTCCGAAGCATCAGTCAAGAAGTGATGCAAAAAGCATAATGTTTGCGTTAGTTCGTACTGCTGTCTGTTATTTAATCTTTAGGCAGAGCTTATCACTTCTATGTGATCTATGGTCTGCCAGCAGCAGGAATCCAGAACATACTTACCACTTACATACACATGTTTATGCACTTGTGTAGTTCTAGGACATGCACTCTCCTGGCTATGCTGGTTTTGCAGCTGTTCCAGGTACTACTAATAACCCCAAGGAGGAGAGGTCCAGTTCAGGAGAAGCTGCAAGTTAAGAACAGAGGCAAGGGATGCTTTTGCATTTCCTTCCCACACACTGTAACTTGTAATATCTCATGTCTGAGGTGGCAGAGAAGCAGAACTATGTCCCAAGCTAACTTTAGGAGACAGGCTGACCAAAAGCATCTGTGTTATGCTCAAAATTGTAAGAGTGGAGTTGTGACTTTAAAACCTCTCTCAGGATTTAAAAGGAATTAGGATGTTTTTGCTAATGATTCTTCTACTCTCAGGAGAGCAGCTTTATCCTCAGACCTGGCCTTCTGTGTAGCCAAGCAGTGGGGCAATGTTGTCCTTCAGGTCATCAGCCAAGGCATGCTCACTTGGTTTGATGTTTAGTTAATGTTCTGGTATTTGTTTGTGTGTGTTACCCAGGCTGCTTGTCTGGCCCCCACAGGTTCCTCTGGCAACCAGAGAGCTCCTGGCGGGTGTAGATCCCAAGCTGCTTTTGAGATAAAATAGGCATGGTTGCAGATGTGCTGCTATTCCCCTTGAGCTTGCAGGCATTTCATCAGTATCTATGATTTGTGCCAGGGGCTGAACTAAGATCAGGCAAGTGCAAGGTTAGTGTAAAACCCTCCTCTACCCCTGGGACAAGCACAGATTAGTCTGGCCGCATGACCCAATGCTTAATCCAAATGACCCAGTTCTATCTCTTGTTTATTTGTTCCTTCCCAGATAGTCAGTTCCACTTGTTCCTTCTTCAGGCTTCTCATCCAGGTCTCAGAAAATCTTGATATTGCTTCTGCTTTGCTTTCTCACAGTCACCTCTCAAAGTCACTCTTGGCTCCTGCCCATATCAGTTCCTTGGTCTTCAAATATCTCCATCTAACGTCTTCTCCAGCTTGGCCTCTGGTTACTTCCTTCCTTCCTTATAAGATACAGAGGTCTTCTGTCTTCTATGCCTGATCTTCAGTGCTACATTTCTTGCCCATCTGATACCTGACACAGGTCTTCTGCCAAAACTCAGACTCCGCTGTCATACCTCTAAGTGCCTTTAGGCTGACATCCTCAATGTTGCTAATCCAAGTTGGAAAGGACAGCTGGGACAAGTTACAGCCCTTAGGAGGCCAGGAATGTAGTTGCTGGGAAAGTCCTTCTCAAGCCCTGCTTCAGACTACATCAAATGCAGGAGGAATCTGGGGAATATGGTTACTTAATATCTAGTAAGTCTTTGGCTTTGTGCCAAGTGCAATAGAAAACTTCTGAAAATTCAGAATACAGTAAATACTGTGAAAGTTTTCCAGGGACCAAGGCTGTGCCACTCTGACAGGGTCATGGAAAGAGTTGGTGCCAATAAAATCCCAGACTTTCCTCAGTGGGAGAAAACAAATTGCCCTGAATGGTAAGAGAGAACTGACTTTGGGTCTTTGTAAGTTTTGAAGCTGTATCAGGCAGCCATATGCAAAGAACTACTTCTATTTCTACTCTAGAATGTTTAAAAAAAAAAAAAAAAAGAAAGAAAAAAGAAACTATATAGCATTTATCCTGCAGTTATTTTGGTGCTCATGAATTTGCAAAGGTCACATAAAGTGGCTTATAGCATTTCATGAGAAAATATTAATAAAATCATGTTAGAATGCCAAGGGTCTTCAACGAGGCCTATGTATTACATTAGACCTTAGTGAATGTTTTTTTCCAAAGAAAGGCTTGCCTCTAATTAATTAAACTGGGAATACAAAACATATACTCTGCTACTATTGTACTTCACATATAAGTCTATCCATAGGGACAAAAATGGAAAAGCAGATAAAAATCAAACAAAAGAACCCCAAACAACCAGCACTTCTTTGCTTACAGGGCTTGTACCTTTTTTTCTTTTATTTCTGCTGTAGGCCCCTAAGTCTACTGGAATTTAATGTTAAAATTTAATGATAGAGCTAGTTTTCTGTCATAGTGTGTATGCATACTTTGAAAGGAATAGGCTTTGGCAGAGGCACTAGCAGTATTCAGTTTCACTATTGTTTAATGTTCATCCTCTAGTGGCAACAATGGCAAACTACTGTTTGGTTAGTGCTTCTCTTCATGGGCAAAGTTTCTTTATGAATATTTATATTAGAATATCAACACAGTGCCAAAAAAAAAAAAGCTTAAAGGGAGCTGTAGAGTTCAACACCTCTAAAAGAGAAATCTTTCTAATTATTATAGACCTGAAATATGGATTGCAGGTGTTGAGGCTGGAAAAAATTAGGGACTACAGACACTGTATTCTTGTGAGAAAATAATCCCCAAGGCATCATGTTTTGCAAAACAAAAAGCCCTTTTTTTGCATGGGTGAATGTGCATCAGGTTCTTGAGCCTTGCTTTTGTCCTGACTTTCAAATGCAATATGGGCATGTTTGCAAGTTCAGAACAGCCTTCCCACTGAGGGGGTTCTTTTAGGGCAGTATTTTTCTTTTTGGAGCTGTGACCTTGACCTATGGAACTGTTTTCAGTACACTTGTCCCTGAACAGATATTACACAATCTACCTGCTGATGGTGACTAAGCATGATGTTGGATGGAGAAGAACAAAAACATTACTAAGAACAGAGGGAAGAGACAGAAATGTCTTCACCCTGGATTTATGAGCTCGGCCTTGTTCTCACTGAAGCAATGGTAATACTCCCGTTGACAGAGCTGGGAGTGCTCTGCCCAGCTGCAGTGCTTCTGCAGGAGGCCAGTATGAAGAGATAAATGTTTAGCTCACATATCTAACATATTTCAGATTTAAGTAACAGAGAACTGGTAACTAAGTCCTTCCTGTGGTGTTCACAGCTGAACAATTTTAGAATAACTGAGAAAAGTGGGAAACTTCAAAACATATTTTTATTTTTTTCTTATAAGTCACAACATAGTTGTGCTATGGACAAAGCCATGAGTAATAAATCATACTGTCACTGACCTGTACTTGGTTGTGTTTTGTCCTGTAAGGCATACAGGCACAGAAGTCTCTCTGAGCTCTATCTGTTGGTGCATTCCACAATGCCTATTAAAACAACTCACTCCTCGCTTTTGACTTATTAGAAACAAATGAACAAACACTGAACCTAGCAGTACCCAGAAAAGTTGGACCAGTTAAGGCAATTGGGTAACATTTTCAAATATTACTGAAAACTTGAGCTAAACACAGATCCTAGGACCTCACTTAGGATGTAGAACCTGTGCTGCCCATCCTCCATCCTGCCCAAACTTTACTCAGGTCTTGCACTGCTATTCAATTATTCAAGTGTATGCAAAACACTATACAATTAAATTGTATTAAATAAAGCAGTCACTCCCAATGGGCATGCAAATCCTGTAGAACATCACAATTGCCAGGCTGCTGGGTCTGCCTGTAAACGTGGCTTCACAGCACTCATACCAGCCCCACCCCTCCAGCCTGAAATGATACATGTGCATGGAGATGTGTAGCAGACACTAGTAAGACAGGAGGCATATTTATCTGATTTTAGTTCCAGCAGTCCATATTATAAAACTTTGGGAAGCAGAGACTGCATTTCAAATCCCCTTCTTGTCTGAGACAGGACCTTGAAACCAATCATCCTAGGTCACACGACAGTAATCACCGTCTCTAAGGTTACTGTGGAGTCAGTGCTTTTAAGGGTTACCTGTCAAAATTGTTCTACTTTGCCTAACTGTTCATTAAAAATAAGATTGAACTTGCATAATTGTTTTGTCACTTACTGTCTTGCATCTGTGGTATTTTATTTCTTAGTGGGGGCTTATTCCCTGTTTTACTTCATTCTTGTAGAAGAAAAGGAAAAAAGAAAGGGGGAGACATCCTTTCTTGCTCCCAGGGAGCAAAAACACAGAGAAAGAAATATATTTTCTGCTTCTTACTGTTGCTGCCATTTTGATCCCTTCTGTTGCCCTCCACTTCATCCTTTAGACCTTTCCTAGCTCTACATGTCCTACGATAACTGGCCTCTGCTTTCAGCTCTTCTTGTCATTGCAGGTTTGTCCCTGGTAGTGACCCTCTTCTACAGGCAGACACCATAATCCTTCTAAAGCTTACATCTTCTAAAGGGGAGATGCCAGCAATGACAGAGGAAAAGAAATAGCTCATACCTCTAAGATAGGAAAACAAAAATTCTCTTTCTAGAGATAGAATAATCCAACTTTATGGTATGGAAAGCTGACGTGAATTCATATATAGGAAAGAAAGTATGGGCAGGACTGCTGACTATTTTACTGGAAGAGGAACTGGATCCAAAAAAAAAGCACTTACAAGATGTCCAGGTAAAATGGGTTTCAAAGTATAATTTATTGCATCATACAGCATGCAATTAAAGCAAATTGGTGTTGCATGAGAGTATTCCTACAAAGGTCATGGGTTCTTTAGTGCTTGTTGCTCCTGTCTAAGAAAAAATTCACACAAAACCCCAAAACCTGCACAAACCATAGCTCAGAAACAGCAAGAGGCTGAGGGGAGACATTGCAATTAGAAGGCTTAAAGTTGCAATAAAAAAATTATTTACAACACATATGCTGATGTTATAATTGTAACTATGC
Organism: Scytalopus superciliaris; assembly: GCA_013400415.1. Taxonomy (NCBI): domain Eukaryota; kingdom Metazoa; phylum Chordata; class Aves; order Passeriformes; family Rhinocryptidae; genus Scytalopus; species Scytalopus superciliaris. Next base: position 929,570 of record VXBX01006276.1, on the reverse strand, counting down.
TCAAAGAAAGAAAGAAGGGGTGGGATGGAGATGGTGGAGAAATAAGTGCTGTTATGGAACCTTGAATGCTCCTGGGTAGCTGAGAAAAGGTCCACTGAGACTGTAGGATTGGGAATTATACTACAAAGGTTATGATGCAAGCATACAAATCAACAGTGCATTGTGACCTTGACTAGTATACTCAGTAGCAGGTGGGGTTTTTTGGCCACGTTTGGGAGTTGATAAAAATTAATTTAAGAAAACAAATCACAGAGCAAAGCCCTGATGTGAGACCCACAAAATGAAAAGACTGTGATGACCACATTTGGAGAAGAGATGAACAAGGCAAGCTAAAAACACAGTATCAGACTCATGATACATAAAAGGTCTATTGGCTATTCCAGTTTCTCAGAATGTAAAATCTGTGGAGTTAAAGGAAAATAAGACTTGGACTGCTATTTAAAAAGGTGTCTTTTTCATTTGGTCTTGGGCATTTTTTTTTTGTTTGGTTTGGGTTTTGGGGGGTTGTTTTGTTTTGGTTTTTGGGGTGTTTTTGTTTTTTGGTTGGGTTTGGGGTTTTTTTTTTGTTTTTTGGGGTTTTTTTTGCATATACATAATAAGTCTGCAGAACATGTTTTTTCACTACATAGATATTTTTGAGAAAAATATCAAATCATAACCAGGGTAGTGTCCTACATATGAAAATGTAGAAAATTACATTAAAAAGAAGGTGGTAGTTAGGGGATTGCTTATTTTTGTCATGTTGGCTGTGTCATGGTCAAACAGTCACTGATTGTAATAACAGCAACAACAAAAATAAAATTAAAGTCTTACTTTTATACTTACATCTATAAGAATTTCTACAGCAGCTTGATAAATCATATTTCATGAGAGAAAAGCTTTTGAGGTAACCAATGATTCTTCTCTGTGCCTGTCAGTTTTTACAACTGCTCCATCATCATCAACCTGTGGGTCACTAGAAGTTTCATTCTTTTCCATGTGACTTTGCTACAGAAGGCAAAATCATGGCGATTACTGAAGGTAGTCAAATCTTATTTGTAAAGAGAGGCACTCTGCTTTCATCTGTGACGAAGTGCCTTGACAATCTAATCTTGGCTTTTGCTTTGTTTCATTATACATTAATTATATTGATTTTTTTTTTTAATCCAGTAACTCTGTGTAATCTCTGTTTGATGGCAGAGATTATTTATACAGTAGGTCAGGCAAATATTCGTGTGACATTCAATCTTATCTCCAGTGTGATTTTCATATAATAACAAGTTGGATTAACCCTTTCACATCTTTATTTGCAAATTGTGATGTGCTTCAAGGAACCCTAGAACTGGTGACAAGTACACTTAAGCAGCTTCAGTTTTCTGCAAAATGGTTGTTGAGGAGTATTCACTCAAGAGTAGGTGCCACACAGGGTGGCCTGCCTAACTGGGGGTGTTGTGTCTCACACTTACTTTGTCTTTATGCTGTTCTTCCACCTCTTCCCACAGAAATCAAGCTCTGTACCCCTCACATTAAAAAGTTCAGATGTCCCGAGAAGGCCAGCACTTCCAAGCATCTTTGTTGCTATGGACAGTATGAACTCATATATATCTCACTGTGGATCCTCTGCAGAGTTTGAAATAGTAGATTCTTGTAGATTAAGGCTACACTGAGCATGAAAAGCTTTCACACTTGATAACTATCAGACACTAAAGCTCAGGCAACCCTGATTCCCAGCAGCAGCTTACCTGGTTTCTGTTCTGTAGGCAAGCCTCAAGCTCCTTAGAATTGACTGAAATAACAGAGTCTCTTGACCTCTGGGGAAACAGTAGAGGCTCTGAAACCTGAAAGAAGTACTCTTGGTATTACTGGCAACAATATAATTATAATAATTAATACCAATAATAGTGCTGAAATCAGAAATGCCCCAGGACAAAAGACACGGACAGATTTCCTGACAAAAGCAGCTGGGCAAACATTTATTTTTGTAGGAACCAGGGTAGAATTGAATAACCTAAATGTGAAAAGTTATTTTAAGTGATAGAGAGAAATGTGCCTTTCTGTTTTAAAAGCATTTATCATTTTGCTGTCAGGAAAAGGCCTCTTGCTCTCTTGCTGAGAATTTCAGGCTGCTTTGCCTGCAGCCCAGGCCCTATTCCTGTAGCAAGCGCAGTTCAGGAAGGTTTATCCCATAGTTTTGGCTTCCTGCTTCATAGGATGGATGATCAGAGAAAGTGGACTTCTTGACTTATTGTGGTCTGGGTCCTGTGATTTATTCCTATTTTTATTCACATTGTTAAACTGGTAAAAAAGATGAAAGAATGGCATTTTATATTCAAGTATTAACAGTCAAATATACTCATGGAAATGAAAAGTCTCCATGAAAGCTTAGGAAAAAAGAGCAGGAATTTGAAACATGAGGTGCTCCTCTAGTTTTGGGTTAGCAGTAAGCTTCTTTAAATATCCAGTCTATCTACTGTGAAAGAGAATATCCACTGTTGCACTTGATGAGGTAGAAAGCAATATAAATGAATTACTGCTGGCTGTTGTCCCACAGCATTTTTCATCTAAGTTGTGCAACTGGCTGTGACTATGATGGCCCTGGTTTGGGACTGGATATCCCTTTTTCTCCATCATTGCTGCCTACTTTTCTCCTACTACATGTGGAAATGCTTTTTCATGGAAAGCCAGGTGTTAGTTTGGGTCGAAAGGGGCGCTTTATGTGCATTCTTTCACTTAACTCATGTGACAGACCCAGACATTAAAGTAAGTGTTTCAAACTTCACATGAGATGTGTATTTGAAAATGCTATTATATTTAATATATTTCAAGAGTAAATGTCTGGGGAATTTTCCTTTATCAGCATAAGACAGCAACCACTCCAGCAAGTAAACCTAATGGTGGTGAAGGCTGGAGTCCCATCCCATCAGTGCCTTCAGCCCTCAGGGACTCCAGTAAAGGGCAAATTACATAGTTAGTGCTGGTCTTTTCTGTTTCTGGGCTCAAGGAGACACAGTGGCTGAAGGATACAAAGAGATTTAAACAGCTTATGCTGGTTTAGGTGCCTGGAGCCAGTGCTAAGGGGGTCATTTGCATTTTTCAAAGTCCCTGCTAAGCTGTAGCTCATTCTGGTAGGCACTGAAAAGCCTTTATTTCCTTGCATGGTTAAAGGAAATATCCCTACCTGGGTTTAGCAATGCTGACTACAGCAGAAGGGGTGAAGCAGAAGCCTTTTTTTTTTTTTTTTTTTTTTTTTTAATTTCCCCACCAGAGAGACACACGCCACA
>VXBX01006276.1:908725-923437 GCA_013400415.1 Scytalopus superciliaris | reverse complement strand
AGTAGTTAAATGAAAATGTGCCAAATTGTAAAAGCCTGTAATCAATGAGAATACTTTAAAGAAATGAGTTATGAATATAGAGGGTAAAAAATCACTACATGATAAATAAAACTTTTGATATCAATATCAGAAAATAAAGAGTGAATAACAATGTTTAAACATGCTCTGCAATTCTGCTTCACTTTCTTTCACATAAATCATGTTTTTACAAAAGAAGATAAATAAATGTTAGAAAAAATCCCAACCAAACAAAAAACCATGCTACATTAGATGACTTTACAGTGGAATTTGCTATTTCAAGCTTCGTACATAGTGTGAATACCAGGATAAAAGAATCCATTCAGAACGGTGAAGTTTGACTACGTTTTCTTTTACTGGAGTGACAACTGTTGCATGCAAAGAAGAAAAGGAAAGATTTCCCACCCACACCTCCCTCAGGTGACACATGCAGAGATGGAGATATAGACACAGGCAGAGAAGCAGATATCTCATTTATTTTTGGTCTGTTTGACAAACACTGATTTCCCTCAAGTGCATGTTTCAGGACTGATGCTCCTCTCATACCAGCAGCAGTAGCAAAACTGGGCCCAGGCACAGGAGATCCCTCCAGCTCTGGCTTCACAATCCCTCCCGGAGGTTAATGCAAGGACCCCTACGTGCATGTGTGCAGTGGTTACAGGATCCTCCTGGCTTTGTTACCCTGGAGGCCTCCTCTTTGGTATGTCAGTGGACTCCTAACCTGCAGCCACATGATGAAAATTAAACAACGGTTTGTTGCATTTGTTGCTGTGGAAATACTGCTTCAGTTTCAATGGGATTTCCCTCCTCCCTCCTTCCTTCCCCCTTTCTTTTTTTCTTTTTTTTTCTTTTGAACATTTGCATTTTTATGAAATGTGAAGAAGAGGAGACAGGCAAAAGTGGGGTCAGGGAGAGGGATACCCCTCATTCATCCACTGCCCTCTGCCAATTTCGCCTCCAGCCCCCACCACATTTTTCCTTGTTAACTGTGCTGGGGCAGAGAGGTGGGGGTGAGGGAATAAAAGCATTCCTGCATGTCTGGAGGAAAGAAAATAGATAAAGGGGAAAAGTGAAAGGGGAGGGGAAGAGTGGCCAGGGATTTGAAGGCCCAGCGAAACGATGTTTCTCCCTCCCTCCCGTTCAGGTAATAGTTAACTCGGGGTTAAAGATTAATAGCCGGGCAAAGCACTGTATAAATGGCCCGGGCGAGCCGAATGCATGCGAAGTGCCTCCGGCTGCCCCGGTCCCCGCTCAGCGGCATGGGCGGCCCGCGGTCCGTGCTGCGGCGCTCCTGGCTGCCCGCGCTGCTGCTGCCGGCGCTGCTCGGCCCCCGCCCGGCCGCGGGGCAGCCCCTGCGCTGCGCCCCCTGCACCGCGGACCGCACTGCGCTCTGCCCGCCCGTCGCGCCCGGCTGCGAGGAGCCGGCGCGGCAGCCCGGCTGCGGCTGCTGCCAGACGTGCGCCCTGGGGCACGGGCAGCCCTGCGGGGTCTACACGGCCCGCTGCCGCTCGGGGCTCCGCTGCCACGTCCCCGCCGGGGAGCCCCGGCCGCTCTCCGCCCTCATCCAGGGCCACGGGACGTGTCTGCCCGCCAGCGAGGTCGGGGGGATGCGCACGGCAGAGCCCGCAGGTACCGCGCCATCGGGAATGCACCGGGAACTGCAGCACCGCGCCGGGGGCAGCCGGGGCAACCGGGGCAGCCAGGGCAGCTGGGGGCAGCCGGGACAACCGGGGGCAGCCGGGGCAACCGGGGCAGCCGGATCAGCCGTGGGCTCGGCGGGCGCGATGCGCCGGAGTCGGCGACGGCGCTGCGGGCTCTGTGAGCCTGAAGCCAGGAACAACGAGCGCAGTAAGGCAGGAGTGTGAAAAACAGGGAAGTTTGAGTGGATTTTCTAGGGAAACGTGCTCTGACCTGTTCGAGGTGAGGTGCATCCCGGCGCGGAGCCAACAGGTGTTTGCAACAAGCTGTTGGGCTACAGGCTGCGAGCACGAAAACCCTAAAGCACAGTAATGGCACGATGCAGAATAATCAGAATAAGGTTTCTGGGAAGCTGTAGACAGTTTTTCTTTGTAGTAAACTGTAACTAGAGTAGGACAAATGTTTTCTAAACTTTATGTCCATCTCCAAAAGTCATGATAGAGACTGAAAAGACTAAATAGGCTCAGTGCCTGGCTTCATTTCAGGAATAAAATTTATCTGGAGTAGTGCAGTGCTAGCCAAAATATCTTCAAGTAAAAAAGCATCTGAAGTATCTTAGACTATATAAGGATCAGAAATTTCTTCAGTGTTATGTCATTATTTTTGAATTTATTATGATTATTATTACTATTTTCATCATCATTACTGTTATGCTCACAAAGTGGTGATTAAGGTAACTCAGTAGCATTACAAAAATAATTGTCATTGACTCAAAACAATTAATGGAAATAAGTGGAGCTCCTATTTTACTTGACGGGGTGGGGAGGACAGGGAACAGTAACTAAACTGAGTGTGCAAGCCACCTGCATTTGATTTAATTCCTTCCTTCCTTCCTTCCTTCCTTCCTTCCTTCCTTCCTTTCTTCTTTTCACCCGCCTTTCCTCTCCCTCCTCAATTTCCCATGTCCATCTTTTCTTAAGTATTGTCAAAGGGTGTTTTTTTTTTTCCATGGCTGTTTACAGCCTTGATCCAACAAGTTATTCAGACACATAAAAGTTTTATTCTATGATGAATCTCCTGCCATTGCAAGAGCCAAGCAAGAGTTTGTGTTGCTATTGGTGCAAGAGTTCACACATGCTGATTTAGGTAGTGGTGTGCAGGCCATGATCAGACATCTGTCTGTCCCTGGCTATTTGATATACTGCAGGTCAACATGAGCTACTGGTGGCTCCTGTTAATTGATACCTCTTCTTATATATGAGGCTAGCAACGGAATGTAGTACACGATAACATGGGATGAGGTCTGGACCAGTTCCCCTCATGAATGAAAACAAACACCTCACAGTGACAAAAATTTAAATTCATTACAAGTTTAATTTCAGTCTTTCCTCATTTAGCCAAGTCTCTACAACCCACTGTGGCAGAGAAGGGTTTTTCATTTCTAGCAGACTGGCTGCAGCTCATCTTTGGGATTCAAGTAATTTTGAAGGATCATAAAATAACTAACTTGTTAGAGAATAGCTGATGGGTCCTTCTATGAACTGTGACCAAAGTTTAACTTGCCATTCATTATTCCTACAAGATCTACTGCAATGGATCTGTCTTAGATATTACCTTTTTTTTTCCAGTTGATTCTTCTTTTGCTTCACCTTTTTAACTGTGAGAAATAAATTTGGAAATTTGATGAAGATATTCACCTTAATATAATTTATTTCCAGACACTATTGAACCTGATGATATGTCTTTGGAAAGCACTGAAATAACACAGGATCAGCTGTTGAACTATCAGTTAATGTTTCCCATGGGCCAGGATAAGTCCATTCCCTGGAATGCCATCACTGCGTATGAAAACATGAAAGCAAAGCGAATATCTGAACTCAAGAAATTGAAAGAGCAGGTGGGTTTTCTTTGAAAACTTTCAGAGACCATTTCAGTAGATGCTCTTGATTCAAAATACAAAATGAAATTTTGTGCACAAAATTCTAGCAGCAACACTGAAATGTCAGTATTTTGGGGTAGCTGGCTAACAGACTTTTGCAATGTCTTCATCAGATACTTGCGGAACAGGTAAAATGGCTGGAGCAATAATAGCATCAGATATGTACTACACAGAGTCTGTGCAAAGGCTGAACCTTTCACTGCATTTACTATCAGGCCTCTTAATTTACAGGAATCCATATTAAAATCTTGGACTCCTTTTGTGTTTTTGTTAAAAAAAGAAGGCATTTGTCACTGGTCCAACACACAATGACATAAAAAGGAGTCATTCCACATAGTTATGGATGAGACACCAATGAAAACCAAACTGTGTTTCTGTCATCACAAGAAAACACTATTAAGTACAGGAATGTAGAAAGACAGAAAGCTCACCAATCCAAATTCGCAGTGGGTAGTGGGGGGTGTAGGGCCTTTGCAAGCAGGTTCATGTTCCACTTGAGGGCAGCAGAGAACCACAGTTAGACTCGACCCCGGCAGCAGCACCCCCGTCTTACAGAGCTGGGTTAGTCGGGCACCACCGAAGCCCGAGTTCGTAATGGTCACTGACAAAAGGAAAAGAAAAATCAAAAACCTATTAATCATCACCCTACCTTAGGAAACCTCATTCCATATCCAGTACAGGACTTAATCACTTTGTACAATTTGAACTGTTACGCATATATGCTGTTAGCTCCAGTTCTGATTTTTAGGGCTACTGTTTTCTCACCTGGAGTGGCAGATAAACCCATTGACTGGAATAGGACAGCTTATATTAGGGGCTAACAAGGAGAGGTCATGCCAAAGCAGAGGTTATCTTTATTTTCACTCTAAAGTAGAAATTTTTGTTCAGTCGCTTCTCTCCCTGCACTGATTTAAACAGTTAGGTACTGTTGGTGCACAGCAATTATGACTTTGAAAAACAGAGCCAGCAAAATGTGAAAACAATGAATATTGCAAACTGTTCTTCACCCCCAGTTCTGGGCACTTTGGGTTTTCGTCCCAGAACTACAAGGTGGCTCCATGTTGCTTTGGCGACAGCTCTGTCTTGTACAAAAGATAACAAACACTCAGATGTTTGTTCTTGCACCATCTATGTATGTCTTGTACCTATTCTCCCTATATCAACAGAGCACAGGGCCATGGCAACCCAGAAAACGTGGCTAGTCTCACGTACCACTCTGCTAATGTGCACCTCCCCATAATAGGAGAGATTGTACCCTCTGAGCAGTAATATGTTTACTTAGTACAGGTTAAATTTCCTTGTGTGGCAATTTAAGGACTAAAATCCTCGTGTTTGTGAGGACAGAAAGTACCTCAAAGGATAAAAACAAAGGCCTAAATGCAACACCAGAGTTTTCTGTCTGTGTTCCTCCTGAAACAAGGAAAACTATATGCAAAACATTTGATTACGTGCCTATTAGTATTTTCAGCTTTCCCTAGCTTTATTTTGATCCCTTTTTGCTTAGCTGGCTTCTTTGTGATTTTGGTATTTAAAACGTGTTCTTGGTATTCTTGCAGGGTCCTTGTCAGAAGGAGCTCTACAGAGCCCTGTATAAATTGGCGAAGGCTCAGCAGAGGAGTGGAGGGGAGATTTACAAATTCTACTTGCCCAACTGCAACAAGAATGGATTTTACCACAGCAAACAGGTGCTTGCCTTTTTTCCCCCTATCTACTCACAGCAGCACTTGCAACTAGCCTGATACAGCCAACCCTTTCACAGCCCTCTGCTCCCAAACTCACAAGTTTGCAGCTGCTGGACAAGCAGGTTGTGAAAACAGGGATATTTTGTAGTGGGAGCAGATGGTTTGTCCTTCACTTTAAAGTGAGCCGCATGAGGGGGGCTGACAGCAATGGAGGCAGGAGAGTCTTTTCCATTCACAGAACAGGTGCACTCCAAGGCTTCTTTAAAATATTTTAACCCTGTCTGCTCCCAGACCAAATCAAGCTCCATGTTCCTGATTTGTTAGCATAGTTCCAGTTGATATTAATTTGTAATATCCACCACACTACCTGCCAAAGCCCATTGAATATATAATAATCACTATGTAAAAAGGGGGCTCTCAGCTCCCAGGGAGTGGAAACTCACATACGTGGTAAAAAAAGCACTTTGGAGCAAAATTAACCTTGTGAAAGCAGAACAAAAATACTGATTTGTGCTGCCTGTGGATTAGCTTATTTGCTCATTTCCATTATACCCTCAAAAAAAGCCATTGCAAGTTACAGTGAGAGTAATCTGCAAACCTAACTGAAGCTCCAAACCTCAAGCCACACCCTGTAACCACAGGCCATGCACACAAATTTAGTAGGTCTACATAAATCTGTGTCACCGAGACTTCTTGTTTCTGGGTATGGCATCATGATGTGTCTCACAAACACTGGGACCTTGGGATCTAATCAAGCAGAAACAGAAATCTGTTTAACCCCCTTTCCTCCTCAACCCCCCCCCCCCAAAAAAACCCAAAAAAACCCCACAAACAAAAAAAAACAACAACCCCACACCACGTTATTTGCCTCCTCAAGTAAAGAGTCAGACCATTCAGTCACTGCTCTCACCCTACTGGCTTGTATAGTCTGCCATGCTTCCACCTCTCATGCTGGAAGATACTGCTGTTTTCTACTGCTGTTTACCAAGGAATGGGCAGTTTTAAATCTGAAGTTGCTCTTGTGGTAGCTGAGTTTGGGTCTTGGCTCCCTAACCAAGTGTGTTGAGGCTCTGTGGACCACTGCATTCGAAAGGAGTTTGTGCATGGCAGGTCCCCACATTCTGATCCTAATTCTGTGCAACACCTCTGCTTGCAGTATCTCACAGGTAATCTTCTCCTTGCAGTTACTTATTGTGATTTTTGTTTTGCTGTTCTAGTGTGAAACTTTACTGGATGGAGAGTCTGCTGAATGCTGGTGTGTCTATCCAAAAAGTGGCAGAAGAATTCCTGGATCTCCAGAAATTAAAGGAGACCCAGAATGTCAACAGTATCTCAGCTCACAAGAATAAAACTGAACACCAATGTTTTTCACACCAAGCTTTCTGGGGGCCTGTTCTACTCAGGAGCCATTCCAGTCAGAAGCCATTTCACTATTGTGCACCTGATTTTCAGAGTACGAGTAATGCCATAAAATAACATTTTTACTGCACTGAGATTCCCTAGATGCTCAAGTGACAAAGATGAGCAACTGCAAGATCAAATTCTATAATCTTGTATTTTTTGTTTGTATAATATTATAGATAACCTCATATGTAAAGCTGTTGAATTATTTATTTCACAGTACATGTATTTTTGTTTCTATATGTTGTTACTAATTTATATTCTCAAACACTTCATAACTTGTTATGTAAATACTTAATATTATTGCTCTTAAAAGTATGTATTTTATGTTGGAGGAATGTTGCTACTTAACACATAAAATGGCATAACTGTTGGGGAAAATGGCTTGTAAACTTGCAGTTTTTGTACTACATATTTATAGATGTAAAATTGAATTTTAAAAAATAGATTTCAGTAGAGAGCATGCTTACATGCTTATTTAAAACCTGTTTTGCATATATATCATGTTACTTTTGCACCTCTGTTTCCATGTCAAGCTGTTTCTTAAAAAAGAAAGTCTAAATCTTAAGTGTACATTGAAGCTCCTAATGGGACAGTATTTCTATCTATTTTTCAAACATATGCACTGGATAAACGGCAAAACATAGCAGGATATTCTGTACCACCTTTGACAGGTGTAATCCATTCACATGTTGACAGTGTCACGTTATTTAAGATGAACTATTAAATAATGTCTTCTACTCTGTCCCAGTCTCTTGCTTTCTGCATGGTTCCGTTCAAAAGTCTGACTTCATCAGGAAAAGAGACAAAACTCTTGCAAGTCTGTCTCCTGAATGCTGAGCTTCTTTCCTGCAATGAGGTTTTTCTTCTTTTGCTCTCCCTGTCCCATTCCCCTGCTCTTGCCCTCTCCAATCCCAGCTGTGCTCTGCAAGCCTCTGCCTTGGGCAAAACTGCAGCCTCCAAGGGAAGTTATTAAAAGGTTTTCTGGATAGGAAAGCTGAATACCTTCCTTCACTCCAAAGCCCAAGGCAGCAGTATTAGTGTATTTAAAAGATAACATCGAGACTAGAAAAAGCCATTTCCTGCACAGAAAGTCAGAGGTTGTAAAAGGGAGGCTGGGGAAAAACTTTTGCTGAAAGCAGAGAAGAGGGTCCCCTTGGCTAGGGATATGGTCCCTTTCACTCCCCCATATGTTCCTTCAACTTAGTGGTTGCAGAGAAAAAGAAAATGCAAGTAACTGCCATGCCGGCTTCAAGCTGAGTTTGTCCATGGAAAAACTGGTGTGGGAGTTAGCAAGTCCCAGAGGTGAAAACAGGCTGCACCAACCCTTCCTAAGAAAACAGCCTGAGAGGAGAGTGATAACATTTTCTAAGAGCCTGGCAGGAGTGAAACTCAGCATAAAATACTCCTGCCATTTGTTGGCACAAGATTTGGGTTTTAAATGGGAGAGGAAAGCAGCTTGTAGAAACTGCAAAGCCAAAGCATGGAGATCTCTGCTCTGCCTATCCTGTCTGTGGCATTGTATGTTGCTCCTGCTGGATGTGTTGGCTGTATCTGCATGCCAATGTGAGCTGACCCAAATGGGGTCTACTAAACTGCTCCAGATTTAAAAGTATGGATAATACTACTGACCTGTTTTGTGGAGTCTTTTGAGATCTTCCCAAGGAAAGCACATAAAAGCAGCTGATGGCATTGTACAGTATTAAAAGTAACTAATGCCTAACCTCCCTGTAACAAGCTGCTGTGAGACCTGGCTAAAACTGTGTTACAGCCCAGCATTCACTGTGTCAAAATGCTTGGCAATCGTATCAAAATTATGGAGCAGCAAATTTGGGCAGAATTTTGGAGTCCTTTCATGGAGTCTACTCAGCACTGAACAAATGTTGTGTGGTATTGCCAAGGAAAAATGGTGAAGAAAGGTTAGGAATTTGTAGACTCAGCTACAGCTACACTATTAAGAGCACTCTGACTGGTCTCACCCTTTAGACCTTATGTAAAAGTTTATATCTAAAGAGCAGAAATTAGTTCTTTTTGTTGGGATCTTCAGATATATAGGGGAAAGGTCCATAATGTTAATAATGTTTAATAGTCTTCACAGTATTGCAACCCAGTGGATAACTACTTTCAGTGCTTTGCAGGGTGGCAGGTTCCCATCCTAGCTGCAAGAAATTAGAGTTTTCGACAGGGGCAGGGATTTAGGAGAACTCTTTTCTTTAATTGTTAGGTATCAGAAGCAGAAGTTACTTCGTACAGCACTCAGGCATGACAGACCAGTTTCTCAGAGGGATTTAGCCCCTTACCTCCCACTGAAAGTAGCAGGGAAGGGGTGCTTCCTTATCTGCAATCTGGCCTTGTGTAACATCTTGCCAGAACTCACCAGGACAGACGTCTGCTGAGCTGTTCCGGGATGGGCTGTCTGATTTGGGCCAGACTCTTCCATATACTGGGATTAGAACTAATGCAAGGAGGCAAAGCAAGCAAATTTTATATCCCCTATCACAGTGCTGCCAGGAGCTTGGACTACGTTTAGACCACAGATGACACATGTTGTGATTTGTCCTAATTTTTTTGATCAGCTTCAAGGACCAGGGTGAAAAATCAAAAGTCTGCAGTTTTCCTGTTCATGGGGCACTTAGGGTTTTTTTTTTTGGGGGGGGGTTTGGTTGGGGGTTTTTTTTGTTTGTTTTTTTTTTGTTTTGTTTTGTTTTGTTGGGTTTTTTTGTTTGTTTGGTTGGTTGGTTGGGGTTTTTTTTTCTTTTTTTGCAGTCCTGGCTTTAGTGTGTGCATGCTGCAAAGGTCCCTCCTGCACTGGCAAGCCAAGCTTGCTGGGAATGAGTGGGCAAACAAAAAAGGTAAGAACAGTGCTACAGGATACTCTTAACAGCTCAGGTCACCTGGTGTGTAGCTGATGTGCAAAGAGGATGTACTATTCCTCGTTAATTCAGCTCCCTCCCTTCATACCCATTTGCACTCCTACTCTACCTAGAAGGAAATTATTTTGATGGGAAGGTCTTAGGTGAATATCTGTAATGTTTGGTTAATGTTACCTGAGAACCCTACCTACCAGTTTGTGCTTCTTCCTGCCAAAGCCCTGCCAGGATTGTTGCAGCAGGATTTGTTCCAGCCATGCCTCCTCCTGCCCATGGCCCACTGCCAGCTGCAAAATGTTCATAGCACAGAAGTGAGGTCACTGCCCTCTGCACTTAATTTTCTACTCTCTGTTTCTCCTGAAGCTGTCCAAGACAACGTAAAATCACCTGGTATTGGGCCGTGCTCATACTGAATCAGTTCTCATCAGTTTGGCGTACAGCAGAGACATATTTGTGTTGGCTAGAGCTGGCAGAAGGTCAGGGGAGAGAAAGGAGGAGAGAAAGAAAATGGTGAAAGGCAGCATCCCTGTCACTTCTTTACCATAAGAACACATGCTTTGCAAAGGCAAGACTTAGTCAGCAAACAACTTTCTACAGACCCAGTCCAAAGTGCAATTAGATATTAAGCATATGAAGATTCAGCCTTTTTCTCTAAATACCCCACATATTCCTTTCATCTTGCACTTGCCAATGAGAGTCTTAAACAGAGAACAAAATAAAAATGCAAACAGAAAATGCATCACATGTAGCTTGCTTTCCTCAGGGAGAAGAAAAGAGGGATGAAAAAGAACGGCATAAGGCAGAGGCTTGTCACAGAATTTACTGTATTCCTGGAAAGCACTCAGCTCCCACAGCACTAGATATTACATGGGAGTCCAAATAAAATGCTAAAACAGAGCATTTATTTTTCTGCAAAGTCAGAACAAAAGGTATTTGTGCTTTACCAGTCATCTAGCAGCACCGACTTTTTAGATCTTTTAAATGTTATTTTTATATCCATGTCAGTGCTTTGCTATCACAGAACAATGCTGATGTCTAATCCCTGTCCAACCCATAATAAAAATAGAAAAAAATACCTGTTAAAAAAAAAAACAAACCAAGTGACTCATTTCAAGCTAGTCTCTCAGCCCATACTGCATATTGAATGGTCAAGTCCTTTGTCTACCTTTACACAACACTTCTGAAGTTGGTCTACTTTTCCTTGGCTATCACTCCACTGATAAACCACTAGCCTAAACACTCTCCCCAGGCTGCACTGATGACAGGTCCCATGCTTTCTATGGACACATTTCATATTTATGGGCCAACTGTTATTGTACGTTGCATCAAGAATTGTGCAGGTATTCAGACTGAACAGAAAAGTGGAGTATGAGCATCTTAACAAACACCTAATCGTGTTTAACACATTTGACACTCTAAGATGTGGTTAGATGGTATATAATGAGTATCAGTAGCAGAGCTGGTGCAAGTGAAGGCTTCTCTTACTGACATACCACCCTATACCTAGTCACACTAAGGTAGAGGTGGGAGGGGACAAAGAAGGAGAAGGTCTGCTGGGAGTACAGTCAGTTCATTCTGTATTACCAAAAAGTACCAAAACCAACAGCAGTGGAGCAGGAGACCAGACATACCAGCATTTTGCATCTGAGTAATGAAACATCTCTGACAATAGCTCTGTCAACAAACAAAGGCTTTATTTTATTTTCTCCCCTTTCCTCCTCCCTTGACACACCTCCTCCCCCAGGTTGCAAAGTCCATCTGCAAGTAAGCTACTGTGAGGGTTTCAGGAAGAGGGGCAGCCTCCTGAAGGAAAGATACCAGAGTAAGGGTGCTTGTGGATGTTGAAGTGAGGTCAAATGAACAAATCTAAACTTCATCCATTCCAGATCTTGGCTGTTTCATTTTGAAAAAGTTTCTGCTCATTTGTTCATACTCCCTCTTGGATTATCCCGTCTGAGGGATATCCCGTCATGGGCACCTCAGCAAAGACAAGGGCATGCAGGGGAAGATAGGGCTGTGCACATGCTTGTCTCCTTGCCGCTTCCTTACCAACCACAATTCCCATCAGGGACAGTGCCTGACCAACAGACACGGGTCTTCCTGCGGAGCCTCCCTGCTGCAGTTCTGCCATGCAGAACACAGCACGGGCAGTCTTCCTTCTGCTCTCAGTCTCCTCCAACTGCTCTTAAGCTAACAAAGAGCAGCCTATTTGTGCCTACACTGAGGTTTCTAATTGCATAACTATGCCAGGGGTGACATGTGACTTTTTTCTCGCTCACTGATGGTGCTCTGTAGTTCACTAGGCTGATGTGTTCACTAGGCTAAGGTTCTTTAAAAGTATCTTAGTGTGAGATGTCTTTGGAGGCCTAGAGAAAATGCTGGCTATGTCATCATCTTCATTCATATTTTTTCTTTGCCTGCAGCTTCTGTTTATTGCTGCTTTGGCAGCTGAACCCTCACCATTCAGCCACAGCAAGGAAACAAAAAGATCAGCAACATGTTACTGGTAGTGGGGTAACAGCAGCTGTGGAGATGTATGGCAGGATCTGAGGGCTGAAGATCGCTTTCTCCTGCGATAAAACAGTAATCAACTTTCCAAGCTCAGTCAGTTAGGTCATTTTTACTGAGTGCAAGTTACATTATACCTGGTAGACAAAAGAAACAAGTCTTCACCTTGAATATTCTTTGTATGGCATAAGCAGGCAAAAATAGCCTCTGCCCTCCAGATGGAAGAAATGAGGGAAATGCACTCTCAGCCTGGCTCTCATATACAAGTCACTCCACTACCCCACTTTTGGAAGGTCTTACCACACATGGCTGTGGGAAGCAGTCCTTCTCAATGACATTTTCTTTAGATTTTTTTTCATGCTAACAGATTTTTCTGGAGGAAATCTCAGTTTCTCTCTGCAGTGATAATTTTGCTGCCTTTCTTTCCATCCCCACTCATGGAGAGAGCAGTGGGGTGAAACTAGCCATGACAGAGAAAGGCTCTTAAGGAATTTGGATAGGTCAGCAGAAGTGGAGAGCCAGGATACTTTGAGCAGCAGGGCATGCATTCTGCAAGGATAAACTGAGATTTGCAGCATTACCCTCTGCTTCTGCTAATGCCTGGTCTCTTTTTTTTTTTTTTTTTCAGATGCAACTTTCTGCCTTCAAGTCATTTGCATTTTTTAATATGTGTACTGGGGTAAAAGCAAAAGCAAAATTTTTTTTCAGTAGGATTTTCTCTAAGGCTAGTGTATATGCTTCCACATCTGCAAAATCTGAACTGGAAGAAATAATATCTAAAAAGCAAAGTTTTAAAACTCAGGCTTCTTCTGGTGAACAAATTTGCACTGCTTGCCATTTTCCAGGAAATATCCTTTCTGGCAGGAAAAGATGTAACATCTTCTCAATCAATGCACTGTATAATGTAGACAATCTCATGTGCTGGAACCTGGGACACCAAGGTGGTACATCCCAGTTGGCTCATAGGATCAAAGGATGGTTGAGGCCTGGAGGTGACATGGTCCATCCTGCCCTGTTCAAGCAGGGCCACAAGGGTACAGTTGCTTAGGACTATGTCCATATGGTTTTTGAGTATCTCCAAGGATGGAGACTCCAAAACCAAACAGTTAAATACATTCCAGTTATAAGAAGACACGCAGATCCAGATCCACTGGACATACCAAAAGACTTCTCTTCTAAAGGCCTCAAGCAAAACCATTTTTTCATGCTTGCAGATGAAGCCATTGCTGATACTGACCACAAAAAACTTGCCCTTGGAATACTCTGATATCCTTT
Source organism: Scytalopus superciliaris (assembly GCA_013400415.1). NCBI lineage: Eukaryota > Metazoa > Chordata > Aves > Passeriformes > Rhinocryptidae > Scytalopus > Scytalopus superciliaris. The sequence goes on along the minus strand of VXBX01006276.1, from coordinate 910,106 downwards.
TGGGACCTTATTTTTGGATCCCTCAGGAAAAAAAGAAAAAAAAAAAAAGTAGAGTTGGGGAAGACAAAGGAGTCAGTTCTTTCCAATGTAGGAAGCAAGTATATTCTTTGGATAAAAATTAATAGAAATGAAGGATTTTTAAAGGCACAGCAGGACCATTTAGAAGACAGCTACCTATATAAACATTTCATTTTGAATACTAATATGCTTTGGCATCCACAAAAATTGCTCAATACTTTTCATACTTTAAATATAATTCCTATTGCTAGTATGTGAAATCTCTGTGGAGCCATCCTTGCTTACAAGGTGACTGGAGTCTAGAGTGACTGGAGATACATAAAAATGATTTCCCAAAAGGTTTCAAAAACCCTTACTTAAATTTAGGGCTCAGTTCAATAAGGAATTATGCTGTGTTAAGGTTTCTATGGAATTCAGTCATAAAAAGTTCAGACTGTACTAAAAATGAATTAATTCTGTGGTTTTGGTATTCATTGAAGCCTCCTTCCCTTGTGCACAAATAGCTAACACTATGCAACGAGAGGTGTGCATGTCAAAGGAGTGAAAAAGGATATTCTGGGCTCCAAAAAGTAAAGCATAGTACATCTATTAAAAAAGAGAACTTTCCCAGTTTGTAAGATAGCAGAGGAGCCTGCAGCCAGCTTTAACTTGCATTCTAGTCAATTATAGGGATTTATGCAGCTATTTATTACACTTGTTAAAATAAATACTTACCACATCAATCTGGGCTACATATGGTACCCATGCAACATATGAAATATGCTCAAAAAGAAATCAGCAAGTTTTGCAGTACATACTTGGGGCTTTTGTAGTGCCTTGCCAAGCAAATATTTGAGGTGCAAATAATGTTTGCAGTTAAAAGGATTTTTCTGAGACTCCTTAATATTAACCCAGATCATGCGAGATTCTGGAAAGAGCTTACTAAAAACTAGAAAAAAGCTGTTCACTTAATAAAATACACCACTTGAGCTGAAGGCAGTGAAGGCACCAAAACAAGAGGTATTTTTCTAATGTATTGGTTCTATTTCTGTCACTAAACCCAAAGCTCTCACTGTACCTCTTAGCAGGAATAATTTCCAATCTGTGCATGGAGGGAATTCATCTTCCGCTGAACTGATACTGACCTGTACATTTGCTTCATGCTGCCCACATTCTGCTGTTTGGATGTAGATCACAAATATATTTGTTTGAATTGCAGCCTGGCTCCTTTAGCCATGAGAAAAATCTTTGAATGATAAGTACTCTTGTCTATTGAGTTGAACCCCTTGTCTTCACAGAAATAGGAATATTGGAAAAAAAAAAAAAGAAAAACAAAAAGCTACCACTGATCCTCTTAATTTAAAAAAGTTTTTTTTTTTTTTGG
>VXBX01006276.1:893348-907964 GCA_013400415.1 Scytalopus superciliaris | reverse complement strand
CCAAAAAAAAAAAAAAAAAAAAAAAAAAAAAAAAAAAAAAAAAAGAGGCAAAATACTAACTCACGTTGATGAATCCAATCCTTATTTTTCTGTCTATCTATGGTTATGTGCCCAAATATTGGCATTAATGTAACTTTTGTCTCTGTGAAATTATTTGAAGGGAACTGGTTTACAAATTAATTACTTAAATAAATAAATTTTAAAAATAAAAAAAGCCCAGCATTTCATATTTTGCCAACAAATCTTTGCAGGCATTACATTTGCTTTAGCAACAAAAATATTGCAATAAATCTTCACCTCACAAAGCCTTCTGTAACCATCTGTCAGGAAATCTGTATTAGCCTGGAATAAGCATCTCCTCATGTATATATTTTTTTCTTACTCTGAGGTTATAAAATTTCAGTTTTAATCATGATGTGAACTCATTTAATTAGACAGATATTGGAAAGACGTGCAGAATGCACATAGGGCTGTTCAACTAATACATTAATGGTAAGGCTTTAAACATCTGACTTACAGTGATCAGCTGCCTGAATCCTGGCAAGCTGCAGATCCAAATCTTTCCATGTCAGAGCTTCAAGACCTTTGCCATTTCTGGGATGAACAAGGGCCACTATAATTCTTGTGGTGGGTGAGGAAACCGCTCCTCAGCCCCATGATCTCTCCTCAATCACACAACCCATGGCCCCATCAGCTGGAACCCACTGCCCTCAGTCTTCATAGAATTTCCAACTCAACAAGAAATTACAGAGTTGATGGCTTCTTTTTTCTACAGTGACATCAAACATTTATAGTGACACATATAAGAATATATATTTATATAAATATATAAAATATTTATATAAAATATATAAATAAATACATATACAAAATATGGCATTACTTTCCAGAGAGATGTTACATTTCACAGTCCACCTTTCCTTATACAGATTTCTGTGTCATACAGAATTTTCCACAAAGTTCAGTAAACAATCAGCCTTAAAAAAAGAATGTTGCCGAAGCCTTCCTTATGTGAAAGCATCACATACCACAACAAAACCAAATCACTTCTCTTCCAATTAAAAAGACATATAACACCATGGCAGACAGCTGGTTTAAATATTTAAACTCAATAGTTCTTATTCTATACTTGGATGCAGGCAAATGATTTCTACCATAGTCAAAGCAAGCAACAATTTTGTGTAGCAAAAATCAGGCACGTGGGGCTCAACACCCACAGTTGATGATCCCCCCATCTTGTAAGCATTGTTTTGAACAAGAGTTCCTCGTACACAGTATGTGCTTTGGTAGAATGTACCAAGACAACACAGAATAGATACACCTTTTCAAAATAAATAAGCAAATAGAAAGGGTGGTACTGTAATGGCAGATTTTTGTCCATAAATATTCTGTGTTAGTGTGATCAGGAAATGGAGGAAATGTAAGCCCTGTTGCACAAACTGAAGCAAAGGACAGACAGAATAAGGCTTTACCAAGAGCTTCAGTGCAACTGTTATCCTTTCCAGTGGCATAATTCAGTGATGGGTACATTAGAAATAACAATAAAATAAAATAATAATCAAAAAAACTATCTTGGTAGTTGTAGTCATATCAAATACTCAAAATCTCAAACTCTTCTGGAAACACTTCCTTTGCTCCACAAATTAATTTCTATTATCTAGAATAGGTCAGTGTGTATGCATATAGATTTAAACATATTTGTAAATCATTCCATACCCTTACTTACTTTCTCTTAGCATACAGAAGCATACACTAGAATTACCATGTAATACTTGGTATTCAAATGTTACATTTAAATAAAGTTTATTAAAAAACAATTATATTAAATACAGACTAACAGAATATTCATAATAAATTTTACAGAAAAAATAGCCATGTCTTTATTTTAGAAATACATTTCTTTAAAAAGTTCTTTGAGATTTTTATAAAACTTTTTACCCGTGAAGACAAGTTTCCCATCAGACCTGTAAAAAACACTTTACCTTTAAATCCTTGTAGGTTTTTTTTTTGTTTTGTTTTGTGGGTTTTTTTCTTTAATACTTTTACAAGCTTAAAATCTATAAATTCTTTAAAATTAAAAAACAACAACAGTATCTTTCGGGATCAAATTGGTCACAGGCCATTCTTTAAAAAGTAAGTGGAGACTCCCTGAATCCATTCTGAAGTGCCTTTTGTTTTTCTCTCTCTGGGTATCAATAGTGCAGGTTTACATGGGGGTTTAGAGCTCCCTACACATCCTACAGGAAGCCCAACGCGTGTCGGTGGCAGGGTGCAGCTGCAGCAGCATCTGCAGTGGCTGCGACTCCCCATCTGCTGCAGGAGGCAGAGCTCGTCACTCCGCGCGCAATGCAGTCCACAGTGTTTGCCCAGCCCCTCCAAGGTCTCTGTGAGGTCCAGTGGCCACGCACAGATGCCAGAAGAGCTGGCACCCAGCCCTCATTTGCTTTCTAGGTTATAGCAGTGGACATCTCCTTTTCCCTTCCCATCATACCCAGGAAGTGGCTGTCCATATTTATCCACGCACCAGCAATAACCTCTTTTTCGGCCTTTAGACGGACGACACTGAAACAGAATAGAGAGCCAGTTAGCACGATTTATGTTTCCTCTGCTCTTAGCGTTACACAGCAGGGATTCCTGCTCATTTGATAGATGCACTTCCATATCCTGACTGTATCTGACAGAACAGCGTATTTGTCACCACTACAAAGTACTTCAATAAAAACTTATGTCCTTTCCCCATCAACACCTCTGATTCTAACTGCTCTAGAGTAAAACTGCACTGAGAATTACCTGAAAACATCCTTATGAAGTATCCCCCATTGTATTTTGCAGCACGGCTGCCTCTTTTGAATTCCATGACTACTTACAACAGTACAGTTTAATGACTGGGACCCATCTTTGGAAAAGAAAGTTAACAGGTATATTCTACACTAAAGCACAGGTCTGGCAAAGACAACCACTGCAGCAATAAACACCCTTGGCTTGTCTCTTTTTGCTGAAGGAAATTCAACACTGTAGCTGATGTTTATTAACAGATACATAATCTTTCTGTAATGGAATTATCACTTCAACAACTGCTAGAACTTTACATGTATATTTTCCTATAAATAAGGCTGCATATCTACTAGCATATAACCTATGACAGCTTTAAGTTAACTTATGGCATTTTCCAACAATGCTGACCAACCTGAAACTACAACAGGCAATGGCACTGAACCTCTTTAGAAGCCTTATTGCAGTAAAAATGCATTATAAAGTCTACTATGTACTAAGTAAGTAATGCTCCCCCCAAGGAACTAAGGATGGCAAAAACTAGACTGCAAGACATAACATGCTACATACAGGCTGCATTCAGTATGCAATCCTGGATATAGTTACATACTGTGAACCTCCAGGACCTCACAGGGTTTTTACCCACTCACAAGACATGTCTCCAGAATCTCACTAGGTTTGCAATGGTCAGCCTCACTGTCAAGACACAGGCTCCATGTCAGCTCATGTTTTGAGATTTGGTGATACAGAGTTTGCTTCAAATACAGAGGTGGCTGTATGCTCAGGACATACTGACAAAGGAGGCAGTGACACAGGCATACCTAGTTTCCTAAGATTTTGTGTGCTGCGTTGCCAATATGAAGAAAGATTGTCTAGACTGAAGCTACTTACATCCATCAACAGTCATCAAGTCTATCACACAAGGAGGGCAAATGTTGCCTCTGAGACCACATTCACAGAAAATCAAGTTTTTCAGAGGTTCAGGATGGTAAAAGTCAGATAAACTCAGTCACTACCATTCAACTGCTTGTTCTCCAGAGTCTCCAAGAGGGTATGGCAGTGGCTCACAACTTTAAGTGCCTTTTTCACGTTCAGATACACAAGGAAGCATCAAGCAAGTGTTGGGCTTCACATGCTGCTCAAAGTGTCTGATCCTTTCCATGTCTAGTTTAGTATCTCAGGTGACAGGGTGCTTTTTTGGATAGAACTGTGAATACAGATCATTCCTGGGACAGTATGCACTAGCACACTGGCCCATGAGCATGAACATTCTTCACTAGGAACTTGTGAAAGAATGATGTAAGCATGTCACAGGTTAGATACAAATTTTTCAATAAGTTATTTATTTTAAATGAAGTAATTTTAATCACCATAACTGCAAATTATTCCACTCTTGTAATATATTATTAACAAGCCCAATGCAGAAACAGTACAATGCCTTCCTTTCTACAAATTTGCAGTCCTTCTGCATTAGCTCTATGAAAATGGACAGCAGCAGGATGATAAGATTCAGCTTAATATACGTATTAGCTTAGTTTTAGAATAGGGTGAAGTTCAAACCTACTGAGAGAACAGCCACATTTGCTAAACTAAATGGTTACCTGCATTTCAGTTCCAGTTATCTGTTCAACAGGTTTTCTCTACTAAATCTTTAAAAAAAAAAAAAAAAGTCTTCCGACTTACACTTATTGTCTTAAAAGCCTGACCAGAGCTTACACTTATTCTCCAGGATTTCCATGAACAGCTGCTCAATGTCCATTGATGTAAATGGAAATTTTCCTTCAATTTTGGTGGTGACTGGACTGGACTCTAGCTTAAGCAGTATTAACATTTAATGACTTAAATTCTTCATTCTCAAAACAGAGGAATTAATAAAAAACAGTCTCTGCACAATTTAAATTTTACAGAAAAGGAAACTGAGGCAGCACTTCTTGAGTTGTTTTTCCCAACAAAGCAGGCACAGACGGAGGCCAAAGAGCATAGGGCTTCTGGCTGCCAGCCTGGTGCTCTGGCAACAAAACTACACTTCTGCTAATAATAGTAACATTGCCTCCCCTTTTAGAAGTACTATATGAAGTATGTTACACAACTCTCACTGATTCACAGGCTTGCATCATTCTCAAAACAAATGATCAATTAAAGTTATCTTACATTGTTGGAGGGTTTGATTGTTTTTTACAGTTGCACAATCAATTTTCAGAATTAACTGCAAGATGAAGTTAGTTCACAGAAGCACCCTCCCTACTACTAGTATTTTTTAAACTTTCTTCCAGATAACCCATTTGAAAAACAAACCCCTTAGAGATTATTCAATGAAATAATGATTATTATGAAATAATGCTTGTTGAGGAAACAATTTCTTTTCCAATCTGTGATTTTGTACTACCCACCCAGTCATGCTGTCAGTAATGAAGCACTTCTGATGCTTTTATCCTGAAACAGCTAGCATGCATTCCCTACAGAAGTGGTAGACAGGTCATATGGAAAAAAAATCTATCTAAATATCTGCTCTTCTGAATTTTGTACTCCACATACATTTCAAGGCTCTGCCCAGCTCTTCTGTATGACTTCATAAGTTCAAAAAGCTGGAAAACTACCCAAGCTGTGGAGACAGTAATTACTTCTGATAGAAACACCAGCTGCCAGCTTCCATGCCACCTGCTCCTCTCCCTTCCACAAAGAAGTGCCGCAGAGGCATTTGTGGGGCACAGCAAAGCATATGGTATCCCATTAAATTCCTGGTCAGCCCAGTGGTCTCCATGGAGCTACAACTGTGGTCTTCAGGAACAGACTGCAGACAGCATTGACATATACCTCAGGCCGTTTTGGCTCCTGCCAAGCTCAGCTCTGTTTTCAGTGGAACACTGCCAGCTCACATTTAGGTGAATATCTGGCTCCAGTACACAAACATGGGGCAATTCTAGTAATTGCCCCATATAATAATTCTAATTTCATCAAAACTTTTTTGCCATGCTTGAGGCAGGAACATGCCTGTATCAACCTATTCCACTAAATATACTTATATACCACAGTTGAATAGTACAACCTTACATGTGTGATTTATTAAGACAAAGAATTCTAAATTTTAATGGGTCTGATTTTAAAAAAAGTTTATATATAAACAGAAGGTGTGAAACACTTTTCATGTTATATCCTGACAGATAAATTTATGTTCCTAAAATTGTTTCACATATGCAAATGTTTTCTTCCTGAAAAGTCAATTTCTAGGTATCCACAAGTGTCATGAAAAGTAACTGCATTCAACTTGACTGGAACAACAGGTGACCAGGAAAGCAGAATATGTGAAGTGCCTCCTGGACAAGTTTTAATGGTGTCCAGTGTGATTATAATTTATCAGATTCCTACCATCCCACACCTACTACATTCTCATCCTAGACAGCGGTTCTGGCAATTGTTTCCAGAATTCAAAATGCCTACATTGCACTTATTTTTCAATGGATTTATTGTCTATTTCCTAACCAATTATTCTGCATTTTGTTGTGACAATACAACATAATTTAACTACAGACTGAATGCTGCTAATAACAGCAATGAAAGGAATTAATAAAATAACCTAGCATTCTGTTAATGAGATTAGACACCTGCTCACAGTGTCTAAAATATCAGACCCACACAATGCTTCAAAAAGAAAACCAAACATACACAACTGTCAAAAGTCCTTGCAGACAGTTTATTAGGTCTGGATAGGACTCATTTCTCAAACTGATGTTTTTTTCTAGGAGTTAATTCTATGAGGGCAACTACTATTTTTGGTTTGCATTTCATTGGTGAGAGAAGTAGGCTGCTTCTGTAAGCCCTGTATGTGAAGACCTGTTGATCAAGGTTCATTTACAGGATCCGCACCCCAAATGAATGTCATATAGAATATTCACTCACATGGGCTCCATTTATGGGCATCTCCTACAAGATCCCAAGTTGTCTCAAACTACTGGACTTGTGTAAATTGGCACAGTGCTTGACAAGGCTGGCCAAGTATGAAAGTGTACCTTCATCCTCTGTATTTACTGACTGGATGGGCTGTTGAACATTGTGGAGGAACCTTTCCTAAAGCAGTTTTGAAATTCTCTAGGCAAGACATATTAAACAGTGGGCAGAAGTGTGTATTTTCTCTGCACCACCACCTCATTCTTGTAAATCTACTTCCAGGAACAAAGACTAGGTAAGATTATCTGTCTTTCCCATCTTTTAACTTCATATTTCCTTTATTTCTGCCTTGGTGGCAGAACTATGACTGCACTTTAAAGTACAGTCATCCTTTAAAGTAAGCCACTTTATTATGTGCTTACTGCAGATCTGATTTACTACATACACGTCAGAGACTGCTTGCAAACCACTACATTTTTGCTGACAAAGCAAAAACCTCAGACTCTGAAGAGAGATGAAAGGAAGACCTACTGAACAAAGTAAACAATCTGTGGTCTTCTGTAACACGTAGAGAAGGAAAAGGGCTACAGTACACCTGTGTGCCTTGAAAGCAGTTAAAAGGAAATGCTTTCATGGTTCTGCATAGCAGTCCAATGCAATTTTGGGGAAAAAAACCTCAGATCGAGGTATGAGCACTGCTCTCTGCTAGTTTACATGCAGCATGACAATACTGACACAGGCTTCTCAGAGCTCCAGGCAACAAGAAGAAACTTCCCCTGCTTGGGGGTTGCCACCACCTGCTCGGGAAAAGCTGGGAAGCACAGACAAGCTCAGCAGCTTGCACCGAAGGTCAAACAGTGCTGTCAATGCTGGACTGATGGCAGAAAGGCTCGAAATCTCACCCCTATTGCAAATGCTCCACCTGACACTGCCAGCTTAATGCAGAGCTCCAGGGAATACCAGAAAGGGAAAGACTGTTTCTAAGAAAGCTGGAAGCCAAAAAATGGAGAGATACCATTCCTAAAATAAGGTTGTCTGGTTGGAGGTTGGCCTCTCATTTCCAACCAATGAACTGCATTAGCTAGCAACAGAGAGTCAACCACTCCTTTGGTTAACAGAGATAGAGAGGCTGACTTGTGTAAACCCAAATGGGAGAGACAAGATGGTCCACAAACAAAATCTGTCCTTGAGAAAAGTCTTAAAAGAAACCTTTGAATTCAGGAAAATTTGGAATTATACCAAGAAACATATTTGGAGGTAAGCCACTAACTAAACACTGGAATTAGATGCAAATTGCACTTTCCCAAGTTCCTGAATGAGCTTCAAGGGCAGCACTGAATGGAGAGTGCTGCTGTAGCTCAACCCGACACTATTAAAGCATAAATACCTGCAGTTTCAATCTGCATTTCTCAAGAAAGGTCACAACCCCAGAACCAGAAAGGGCTGAGAAGCCATCCTTGCTGCAGAGTAACTAGTAGATGTATCACTTTCATGATAACATGACTTGGATTTTGGAAGTGATCTGTGTAGCACATAAAGGACAGATATATAGCTTTCTCAAGTTGCTTTTTGTAATATGATCCAGTGCAGTTCTTCTAGGAACTCTCAAGCAGCTATTTACAATTCAAAGCATTGATCTATTGCAGTCATATGGTGACTGCAACATTAGCTCTGTGGGTTATTGCAGAGGCACTGCTTTTTTTAAACCAAAGGGCATTAGTATCTAGGACACCAGTCAACTCATGTGTGATTAGGTATGAAGTTTCTCAAATGAATCTGTTGTCACGACCAACAGAAAATAAAAATACTACCCCCATTTGACAAGGTTCATCACTATTGGATCAGGTCCTAAAACTGGAAATGAACTAGTTCCTTTGTAAAATGATATATAATGTACCTTGCTGGCAAGATCCTTCAACAAAGATGCAGAAGAGGTGAAGTGCATTCATTAAAATGATCAAAATTCTGTACTTACTTGCTTTTTCTTGTAGAAGCCCTTCTTGTCACAATTTGGAATATGAAAGCCCCTTGGACTCAAGACATTCAGGATCTTTAGGTGGTTTAAAGTGTCTTCCATTTCTCTACGACACGGACCCTGTTAATAAGCATGTTTTAGAAAACACAGATGAAACTTCATTCCCAAATTCTGTCTTTCACATAGCAGTAAATAAATCTTTAAAGGACAAGAAGCACAAACCCAATCATATCCATTAAAACAAATGGATATGTCAAAAGGCAGATCATTCACAGAAAAAAAAAAAATCTGACTCTGCTCTATTCAAGATAAAGTGATTTCTAAACACTGAAGGCCCTATGCTATGCTGAGGCATGTACTGGCATTTCCAGTTGAAATCACAGTCACATATACCCATGGGAAGGCTTAACCAGTATGTCAATCAGTAACATATAAAATAACCTAAGTTTGGAAAAGCTGGCCTTGCACCAAGTGGAAAAAGAAGAGAGTAGGCCACTGGAAATACACCACTAGACAGGCCTTCCCTTATGACATTTGATTTTTGTGATTCTCCTGGATTTGAAAGCTTAAATGACATTGATTTAATTGAAAGCAAGTTGTTTGGCATAACATACATGTATATATAAAATACCTCAACTTTGGACAATGATTCCCAATTTCAACTGGACCAAACAGATGCAAATATGCAAAGAACCAGTAGTACACAACAGCCTCATTAGATAAGTATGTGACTTTTTTCTTCACTTTCTTTATCTGCAAAAGGCTGACAATAAAGTAGTGAGGATTAGCTCTTGGACAGTGAGCCAAAAAGAGCTTTCAGAAGCACTTTTAAGAGCATGTCTCAAACACCAACTAATTATTTCTCACTGCAGCCCTTCGGGGTAGGGAGTAAAGCATTATGAGCCCCACTTTGCAGTCAGAAAACCAAGAGCAGAGGAGTTCATATTTTGCCAGAGGCCAAGAAGGCAGTCAGTCTCAGCAGTGGGATCAGAATTCAAGAGTCACAGCCCATAAACCCTGTGCTTAGCTACACTCAGTCTGGGCATATTACTGGCTCAGTCCAAGATCCCACTCTTTCTGCAGAGACCCAAAAAAATTTCTTTGCATGGTTTAAAAGTGTTTAAGTTGCTGTATTGACACAAAGACTCATTTGGTGCAGTTTTTAATTAGTGAAGTAATGACATTTATACTTTCAAGTGGTAATATTAATAGTTTGCTCACGTAAAGTGCCTTTTATGTGAGTGTCTGAAAGCACAGACTCCACAGTTCTCCTGGAGATTAAAATGGAGTTTTTTGGTTAGTAAAGACCTTCCTTGTTGCTTTCACATATTTTCTTTCTGTACCGACCTCACAAGCTCTAAACATATGCCTTAAATTGTGGCTCTTACTGCTCAAATGCACTGACTGGAAATCACACACATTCAAAGATTTCATCCCAAATTGGGACTACAAAAAGATCAACAACTTTTGTAAATTATTATTTTCAAGTAAGCTTCCAAAGTCAGACACAGACCAGTATCAGAAGCTAACATGCAGATACAGCTAGAAGAGCACGTGCTGACAAAAGCACCCTGTCGCTGAGGGACTTATTTCAGGTTCTTACAGACCCCAGCAGCCTTTGTAAGCTGGTGTACCTTTGCTCATGAGACCCAACTATCAACTACAAAAATACTTACATATTCAGTCTCTTGTTTGGACTCAGAAGAAAAATTCAATGTATCTGTACTCTGTGAATCATATTCCACTTTATAGCGCTGCGTATCTTTGGCTTGTACTTTCTTGATGATATCTATTTTGATGTGTGGTGGATGCAACTTGGAATCTGGAAGCCTGTGAGAGTTTGGAATGGCCTGATTTTCTATGCTGCTGGTACTCCTGTCTTCTTCTGAATCACTGGAATTTCCTTCAAAAAGAACAAATGCAGAAGAAACGTTAAGCAACTGCCACCTGCATCTGCAAAAGCATGGAATCACAGAATATCCTGAGTCATAGAATACCCTGAGCTGGAGGAGACAACAAGGATCACTAAGTCCAACTCCTGGCCCTGCACAGGACAACACTGAGAATCACACCATGTGCTTGACAGTGTTGTCTGAATGCTTCTTGAACTCTGGCAGGCTTGGTGCTGTGACCACGTCCCTGGGGAGCTCAACCACCCTCTGGGTTAAGAATCTTTTCGTAATATTCAACTCAAATCTCCCCTGCTACAGCTTCATGCCATTCCCTCAGGTCCTATCACTGATCACGACAGAAGACATTGGTACCTGCCCCTCTGTTTCCTCTTATGAGGAAGCTGCAGATCACGGTGACGTCTCCCCTTCATCAACCAGCCACCAGACTAGTCGAAGAGCTTAATTTTCCTTTTACAAAGTAGCAATATACTAAAAGGCGAACAATGTAGCATTCCCCGTGCATCACCATCTTTGTTGCCAAGTGATAACTTTCGTAACTGAAGCACATCCTGAGGGCGGCCCCGCCAGGTGCCCCCACCGCACCACCCGAGCGGGCTGTACCCAAGCCCTGGAAACCAGCCAGGGGCGCTGCCCCTGGGAGGCAGTGCCGCTGCCCCGGCCCCTCGGTGCCCGCTGCAGTCCCTCCCGCCGGCAGCAGGGGACGGGCTGGAGCCGCCGCCGCGGAGCCGCCGCAGCCCCAGCGGCGCCGGGGCGCGGATCCTTCCCCTCCGCCACCGCTGACTTCATCAACCCCAGCTGAACGCGGCCGGCTTCGGGCACTTGTGGGGCTGCGGTGTGGCTCTGCCTTCTCCACGATGGGAATTTGTACTTCTTTTAAAGAGACGTTAATACAATCAACTCTACCCCGCTGAGCTTCCTGGGTCTAATTAGTAATCTCTAACACTTCCCTTCCCCCTCCCCCCAACTTTTTTCAACATATAGATCAGGAAAGCAAAAGAACAGCACACTTTCATTCTTCTGCTACAAAAATCAAAAGCGTTTCTAGGTGTACAAAACACATTTTAAAAATAATGGACAAAAAAGAGCCATTCATTCTGTAATGGTGTCAAAGGACAAACATTGCTTTCATCTCGAGCTTTAACAGTTTTTCCTCTTTAAACTACCATCCACAAGACATTAGGAGAAGCATATTTTTCTGACATACTCTGTAAGTCCAGTGTTCCTGTACCTTCTGAGGTGTTCGTCTATGCTGCATTTTTAAGGAAATCCTATTGGGAGTGCACAATGATAACTGATGATAACACCATGATAACATCCAATAGTAAAATCATACTGGATGACTCACTGAAAAACCACAAAAGCTGAGAAATTCTGTGCTAAACCTGCATGTTCACATAGTTCATTGATGCTAAATATTTCAACACAGGCAGTACAGTGGCACTGCCAATACACAGGAAAGGGGAAAAGAACATGAGAGGAAGAGGGACCTGAGTTAACATTTTGGTACCGGTGGTTTTAGTGTAGCCACTGCTGGCAATTGACATAATTGGCCAGGAAAATTCAAATTGCAGTGCCAATGGATTAAGGAAGTTTAAGTCTTAAGTCTAAATTTCCTGGCTTTTGTGGGTTTAACTCAAGACTCTCAGCAGTATTTGAACATATTTTTGGTGGTTTAATGTCCTGTTTTGAAACAGTGGTGTTTTTTTCCCCCACATTCTCAATGAAATTTGCAAGAAATGAGTCAACAAAATGTTATAAACCTGACTCTAGGTCTTCTGTAATCAGGCCAGTTCATTAGTTTTCCTCTTCAACTAAAAAAATAAGTAGCAAATATTGTTAATGTGCATTGAATATCCATGACCATGACAGGTCATTTCAATTTACACAGGTCATCATATTTCAAGCACTTCTTACACATCAATTTCAAATGGTCATATTTCCACATTTCAAACTGTAAATATATTTGATTAACTCAGTTTCACAAAATTTGATCCCATGCTACCTTTATACCCTTGTAAGAGAAACAAAACTATGATAGTTACCCACTCCTTTTATATAACAGATTAGAAAGGTTGCACATGCACACTACTACTTAGCACTTTTGTGCCCAAAAGAGTTGGAAAGTCAGTGGCCTACTACAATTATTACTGTAATATCCACCACCCTATACCAATTTCCAGCAATTTCTGTGAACTAAGAATGACCAACAGTACAGCACATGATGCAGGACCTAGTGTAAAGGAGATGATGTGATCCTGCTCAGAGAGGGTGTGTACCAGGGAGTGCTGGATTTAGAGCTGGGAGTGGACTAGTCCCTGTGAGGAGGCAGGCACTGCATGTCACATAGGTCTGGGGTACTTCCTTCTCGAACTCCAGATTTGCAACCTTCAGTCCTTGAATGTGAACTGTAAGGGTCCTACTTAGCACTTTTAAGGAATCAAAGCTCCTGCTGATTTCAAAATCAGAGCTCCCCCTCAGCCAAGAATGCAAATTCATGAGTTCAGCTGAAAATGGAAAGACTTCCAGCAAAGTGCAGCTCTGTCTTTCCTTTTCTCCTTCTCTCAGTCACTGTTAAAAGCACTGTATTAAACAGTATCAACTCTCAACTACTGAGGAGATGCCCCTTCTTTCCAGTGTCACTCCAAGGATAAGTATGAAGAGCCAAGCTCATGCAAGACAGGAAGCTGCTCCATGTTCCAAGGAGATTGAAAACTTCAGTGAGTATCTCTAAGCTCTCATCACAATTGTTACAGGTTGGGAGCAGCACATAAATAATCATAAGGCTTCACCTATTCTTCCAGAAGCCAGTTAACTGGAGCACTGGTGCCACTTCCTCAGCTAAGGAGAGGCTAGTCAAAGAGCCCCTGCAACCTAGCACAAAATCTCCTGGCTTTTTAAAAATGCAAACAGTGGAAAGCCTTTTGACACACTTTTCTATTAAATAAATGTTAACATACTTGCTGTTGGTTAGCAAACAGTTTAATTAAATGTTTGCATAGAGGGACTGTGCTTTCTTGATCTGAATCCCAAGTTTCCCTGTCTTAAGTTTCCAAATGTGCATGCTAACTGAGCTTTTTCCAACCGTCCCTTCCTCTTCAAACAAAACAAAACCAGCTCAGTGAACGTCTCATTTACAAGACATGGAAGAGGTACGGGAAAGCTTCATTTGACCAAAAATTTATTTGCAGTGCAGGCAAAAAAACCAACGTCCTCTTAAACACTGTTGTGCAAACGCTTTGTTCTCCATAACCACCTTTCCAGGCCAAAGGGATATTTAACTCCTTTTTTTTTTTTCCTCCTCTCTGTGGTTTGACTTCCTTGACTTACCCCACGCTGCAGCGCAGGAGTCAGAGCCCACTCTCTCGAGTTTTTGCGCACCTTCTTTCCAAGAACACCGTGTACAAACGGCGAGGATTTCATGCTCTCTCTCTCTCTCTCTCTCTCTCTCCATCCAGGCTCTGTAGCCTGGCAGTCCCACGCACCCACAGAAGCAACATGCAATCCCTCCCCCACTCCCCCCTTTTTTTTTAAGAAGGAAAAAAAAGGCAACTCTGCCTCTTTTGCGAGGAGCTACTTCTCAGCATCGGTGTTGAAGTAAACCTATGCACACACAAATAAGGTGGAAGAAGTAAACCGTCCCTTCCTTCGGCCAAAGCACACCCCCTTTCCAAACGATCCCAGGCTCAGCTACGTGGCCTCCGGCGGAGCCCCCGGCCCGGCAGACGGGGGGGAACGAGCAAAGGGCCCTTTCTGGAGACAGAGCTCTGCAGGCGAGCTCGCCCTCGCCTCCCCGCCCCAGCTGCGGGCGGCTCTCTTTGTGGCTTAAAACAAAAGGAAACGAAACGAAGAAAGCAGGCAGGCAAGCAAGCCAGCGAGGCGGAGGGAGAGGGGCGCGCAGCGGACCCCGGCGAGCCCTTACCTGCAGCGTGCGGCCCCGGCAGCAGGAAGGCCCGCAGCTTGCCGCCCGCCGTCGCGTTGGTGCAGATCCCGCGGCCCTCGAGCAGCGCCTGCAGCGGGCGCGCCTCCTCCGGGCGCGGCTGGCAGCTGAGCCCCGCGCCGCAGCGCTCCGTG
>VXBX01006276.1:877027-890307 GCA_013400415.1 Scytalopus superciliaris | reverse complement strand
TTTTCTTTTTTTTTTTTTTTTTTTTTTTTTTTTTTTTTAAATACACAATTGGTGAACTTGGTCTATATTTTTAAAAAGCATTAACCAAAGTTAATGCAGCATCGGGGCATTATGAACAAGAAGCACTGCAAATAAAAAATTAACACTGAAAAGGATGTAGCTGAATCACCTTTGCAAGTATAAAGCCAGTGATATGTCAAAGATCAGGTCAGTCCAACAGCTTTTGCTAAAAAATCATCTGTTTCCACTGTCTTACATGAGTTACATGAGTGACAGAATTTTGTTCAAAGCTGTACTTGGTAATCAGAGAATGGATACCAACATATCTGGAAAGCCAGGTTAGAAATTTATAAAGAAAAAAAAAGTACCCTAAAAACCCCAACACACACACCTATATAGCTAACAGCTGAATTACACTTACAGCCCAAACTTTAGTAATATTGATTTAACTGTTCTATATGGACAAGACCACAGGCTAAATATGCAAAGTAGCAGCAGTTATAAAACTGTACCAAACCTGAACTTCCACATTTACATTTACTGTTTATTCTAGAGGCTTTTCAATTTTTTTTCCTGTTTATTCACTTTTACTGGGAGGAGAGGGAGAGAAAAAAGTCATATAGGGTTATACTGAACCTTTACAGTCAGTGCTAAACAATGGAAACTGAAGAGAGCGACTGTGCTTCAGAGAATCCCATGTCCTCCTCCCATTGCTCTAGAGAGTGAAAGTGTAATTTATGGAAGTGCAAAAAGAATGCAGCTCTATTTTCTTGTGCCTTAGCTGAACTCATATCTTTGGGTACTTTTTTGTGGTGGCTGTGTTTGCTACATGGACAAGTAGAGTTGCGGTTGAGGTAGCTCTGCTTTCAGATGCATGGTCACTTTTTGGAGCAATCCCAACTTTTTAGTGTAATCCACTTGTAATGCATATGGTTATACTACCCAAAATTTATCTGTCAAGAATGCGAGCTTCCCTTATAATACCATTTTAAAACTTGTGTTATTTTGCAACCCTTTTCCTTTTTCAGACAAAAACAAACAAACAAACAATCAAACAAAAACTTTAACAGAAATTTAGAGCCACATAGTTCATCTTGGGTTAAGGGCTATATCCACATTTGTAAAGCATCCCTTATTTGGGTATCTCTGCTCTTCTTTTTGCCAACCTTGAAGTTTTATGTACAATAAACTTCTGAAGTCAAGAAAAAGTAGGATTTCCTCAATATGTTCTTGTTTTTCAGAGGAAGAATACTCAGATTGGCAAATAGGTCAGTTGATATAATACTAATTTTAAAAGATACTTTCCAGATCCCTGGTTTCACAAAAGTTTAAGGATTAAGATCTCAGCATCATTTCTCAACCATCTATGAGAACATAGTTTAATGAAAATTTCCTGCAGATCTGCTCCTGGTTTAGGTCTTGACATGACCATCTCAGGTGTTTTCCAGCTCTTAATGCTCTTACACCAAGCGTGCAGGCTTACCAAGTACAAAATTCTACTGGATTCCTCACAAATGCCACCCTGTGCTGCTTGTCTGAGGATGGCAACCTAGATTCAGTGTAATGGAACAAACCAAATTTGGAAGCAGATAGCATTAGGAAACTAAAGGAGAAATAACAAATGCTTTGTTGGGAAGTCAACTGAATTAAGACATTTCTTTGCTATCAGAGGCATACATAATGAAACGACATATATTGATGGTATTACAGAAACAGTAACCAAACACTTCCCTTCACTAATTGAGACATCTTGTTAACCATAATAGAGGAAGATAGTTGATAGGCTTCCTTTTACAAAGCTCTTATCCATAGATGTGTTCATCTCTTTCATGTACTAGTTAGACACTATATACTGTGTCTGGCAATAAAAATCTTACAGAATTTAAAGAAACAGGGGGATTAGAGGGAGAAGGAAATGAAGGGAAAAGTCTAGCTCAGAGGACTTTTTCATAAGAGGCACTATTGCTGCTGCACCAGATGTTCTCCACGCCCACACTACAGACAGCAATCTGGGTATTGTGCAAGTTCCAAAATGCAGGTGTTGTAAGAGATAAAAGAAATGCTGCTTCAACGTGTATAGTCTGCTGGAGCTAGATTTACTGACACACTTGAACTTCTGTCCACAAGTTTAAAAAAAAAAAAAAACCACACAAAAAATTTAATAAAAAATCACATCCTACCTTAAAGTCTCAGTGAGGTGTGGAAGTGGAAAGATTTTGGTTTACTGGGAGCAGACTATAGCTAAAATGGGATTGCATGGCAAACTGACCTTCTTTATACGTATTTGATTTTGAATGAATACATTATGTTTTCAGTCATTCTATAAATTAGAAGATCATGAACATACCTCATGTTAAGGTGGATTTGCATACAACCAGGGTCAGAAGACAAAAAGAATAAGAAAATGTGTGAGAAATGTATGTAGTACAAACTGATTCTTTTCCCTATTCACCAATCTCACAGCTTTATGACACTGTTACAGTACAACATCTCACTATATTTATAAAGTATCACCTACATTATATATATTATAGGAAAAAAAGGCAGTAATTTTCATGCCTGCAAATCTAGATGCTTTGTTACCATTTGGCCTTCAGAATAAGATAAAAAACACTCTTAAAAAGGAAGGATATCTTTGAAGGATATAAGTTGAGCAAGAAAAATACCAAGTTATAAAATCATCCATCAGAGACTGGTGTTAGAGCTAAAAGCATATGCTGTGAGTTCTACTGACAAGTTTCCCTCTAGCTAAAGCATGAAGTTTTCTGGGGCAATCCGAGTGCAAAAGAAGATAGTTTTAAGTCCATTTTTTAAATTACACAAGTTAAAATTACATATCTCAACCATTTCCAGCTGAGAGTGGAGTCTCTAACACCCTATATATTGCCCTAGCAACACAAATATTGTTTGCAAATTGGCAACATTTGTCATAGTTTCTCTGTTTGCAACTCTAATTTTTTGTTTAGTTTTATCTTGGATATCTGACTACGCATCTTAGTCCAACACTGTGCAGCATGGGATACCCAAAGCCTCTTTGGTCTTACAGAGTTAAGGTCTTTTCTCTGGCTGCTGATGCCTAAGAAAGTTATAGGTTATGATCTTTAAATAACCAATTATTGTACCTGAAACTTTTACAAGTAGCTCAGATACACAAATAACACCAGGAAACCCACTCATACTATTTATCATCAGTTCCCACTTTGCTTCAGTTTGCTCACCTACCACATTTTTTCAACTAGGATTTTAGTATCTTGGAAGATGGCAGTATTCATACTTCCCATTTCAGAAGCAATTCATAATTTTGAGTACCTCTACTAGTTAATTAAATAATTTTGATGTCCACCACTAGAATGCTGACAGACATCAAGTAATAAGCAATTTTTGATTATCAAACCCCTGTTAAAATGTCTCAAATACCAATTCTAAATGAACAGGGGTTTTTTTCCCCTCCCAGTGTAGGCCCATATTTTTAGGAAGACTTCAGAAATAATATTGTTCTCTTGGACATGCAGGGCATACTTTCAACAAAAGATACTAGCTTGTTTATTCTGGAGCTTTAAGCACTTCATAGTGTGTATTGCACAATATATGCTTAAACAGCCTGTTAGGTTTTCAGTCTGCAATTTTATTTTATTTACAGTGGCATGCAACAAGATTAGTGCAGGACCCTGCATGGAATTATAAAGGAGCAAAATCAGAGGACAAAAACTGTAGTTTCCTGTGGGAAAACTAAGTTTCATATACTTATTAAGATTAGTGTAGACTCTTTAAAATGTAAGAGAAGGTCTTACGGATGAGAGGTACCTAATTGCTTGCTTCACAAGCAAGTTTTGTTTGATGGATGGTTTGCTGATTGCAAATATGTCTTCAGTGAGAATTTCTGCCTTTTCCCAAAGCAGAGCAGGAATAAAAAATAAAAGCACGGCTGAGTTCAATACTTGCTAGAAAATTCAAATGGTTCCACAACAATGAGATATCTCTTGATGTCAGAAGACTGGCACAGTGCAGTAGTGCCACCATGAGCAATCTCATCCTAAATCCATCAAATATAATGGGAATCTCTGTCCTTTAAGGAGCCATTAGTCAGGATCTTTAGCTGGAGCATAGTTTCATGTGCAAATTTGGCCCCTGCATGTGGAAACAGCAGAGAAGGATCCTCAGATCTGCAACAGACTGAAAGGAAGAATTTCACAGTAAAACAACCGAAAAACACTTCTTTCAACAAGCCATACCTAGAAAGAGAACAAAATACATATGACGTATTTGATGATGCATGCTTAATGTCACGTGCTGTCTGATGTTTCATGTTGTTGTTCTGTTTTTCAAAATTCCATCTCCCTGAGGGTTAGTCAGAAATTTGTGATTTTTAAACTAGGATTGTAAATAGACTGGTTACAAAGTTCATCACAGCTATCATTGCACAAAGCCTATCTCTGCAATTCACAAGAGTGTTGTATATCTTGGTTTTGGCTCTGAGCCACAAACTCTGTCAGTTCTTAGGATAATCTGGAAAGTCAAATCACAGCATATAAACAAACATTCTGCTTCTTCTGTGTACAGTAGTTTCTCAGAAGGATAAATGTCACAAATGATGTTGGAAAGATATGTACATCTTCTTGTTATATATATATTTTCACAGAATATTCTGAGTTGTAAAAGACCAATAATATGGGTGTGACCAGAAAAAAAGGGGACTAAATCAAATCCTGTTCTTGCTGCTGAAGACATTGGCAATATTCCCAATAACATGGAAGCATTTGGATCTGAACTAACAAGTGGGCCTTTGATCCGTGAGCGTAAAGAGACATTAGGTCTAGCAGACTAGCCCAAAATACAACTTTGAAGTGTACCCAGTGAAGAAATAGGAGCGAGCTGCTGTACTCACTACTTCAACTAACTGATCTGATAGCACTACAACAAACTACTTGATCATCTAGATATTTATAGGCACCTGGAGTTGCAGCACAATCCCCTGGAAATTTTGTCTTGTTTACTAGAGGAAAAGGACTGCATTCTGTTTATTACTGAACATTATATTTAAAGTAATTCGAAAATGTGGGCATTTGAGGTCCACCTGCTAACATTTAGGATGAAAGGTCAAGGCCACTAGTCGTGCCAGGGGATATTAGGAAAAATTTCTTCATCAAAAGTGTTCTCAAACACTGGAACAGTCTGCCCAGGGAAGTGGTTGAGTCACCATGGAAGCATTTAAAAAACATCCAGATGTGGCACTCAGGGACATGGTTTAGTAGTGGACTTGGAAGTGTTTAGGTTAATGGTTGAACTCAGTGATCATAGGGGTCTTTTCCAACCTAAATGATTCTATGATTTTATGATATCTGAACAGAAGTCATTATGGAAGGTGTCTCTAGAAATGAAACACTACTAGCTGTCAGTTAAACAGAATACTCTCTCCTGAGGAGTTAGTTATAGACAACTACACTATGACAGTCATATAACTTGTGGAATCCATTTCACCTTGTGCTCCCACTGGTTTGACTGTCCTTTCATAACCCTAATAAGAATTAATGGAGATAGAAAGCTGAAAAGTTGGCAAGACGGGAAAGGGAATGAAACCCTGCATATCAGACCTCACTTGGCAGCAAATTTTGGAACATAACTTCACTAGGAGATTAAAAGACTGAATACATCTTTCACCTCGCTAGCTAGAAAACATAAAGGACATCAGGCATTACTATTGGTTGTTGGTATCCAAAGTACAAGCTGTTCAAGAACTTGTTATGTATGGGATGTTGGGTTTGAATCCAAAATTCAACTCTGACGGAAGAGTTCTGAGGTCTGCCTTAGAAAAGTACTGAATTATGGAGGAAAACTGACAGAATCTGATGCAACTTCTCACATTATCCAGCAGTTCCTCCCCCCAAAAACAAGAAAAAACTTCCCAGGCTTGCAGAAAGATCAGTCTACCCCTGTCCTTATTGGCTTTAATATCTTAGTCTCTCCTTTAGACTATTTCTGCACTAAAAATCTTCATTGAGTTCAGCCAGATTGATCAAAAGTATGATGATGGCAGTTTTTAGTGAGATACATACACATTTAAATACTCACAGTTTTAGTATCACAGGAGGACATGGAAAGGTTTGTACTGACAAAGATAATAGTTCTATTCCTGTAGTTCGGTCCCTTCTATGTGCATTTTGTACAATGTACAACTGTTTCAGCCTACAAGAAAAGTGCTTTCAAACAGATGATTCCTGAGCTTTCTGGCCTCATCTACAATCAAACTGCCTAGCAAGAGTTTTTATTTTTCCAGGCAGGAGCCAAAGATGGAGATGTCTCTTTTCATGTTCCTATTTGAAACTTTACTCTTCATTTTAACCAATCTAATTAATTTCCTTAAATTGTTTCTAGTTCATAAATGCCTCTCTAAGGAAAATACAGCATGACAATTATAGTCACTGTCTTCCATGGACCACATATACAATTTATTCCTATTCATTTGAATAAAAAATAGATGCCCAGTATGATTTTGAAAGGAACAAGGCATAGCGGAATTTTATAATTAATACAAATGATAACTGGTTTACTGACAGACAAAGCCTCTCAAACCTCAAAGTATGACAACAATAAGTTCAAGAAAAAGCCTAGCACAGTCTTGCTGTTGATAACACATGCCAACATAGCTTAATACTTTTACTAATACTGTTTCATTCCATATATACTGTCCTGTAAATATTCATTGCTCCTCCATGTCCTTAGCACTGCTAAAAATCAGCTCATTTGAATGCAGTGCATGACTTTAATCTACTTTTCTTCTTAATCACTGAAGTTTTTGTTATTTAGAATTTTAAGTCAAATCCACTTATGGACTGAATTGCCTTATAACTCTCTATACTGAGAATTTGCTCAGATGAGAGGTTAATTTGAAGTCACTTTAGACAGAGACTAGGTTGTGTTTTCTAAATTAGGTTACCTGTCTGTAAATCTAAGGACTTGGCCCCAAAGTCAAGTCATTATTATATAAATAGAATGCTATTAGATCTGATACAATAATAACAATATATCATAAAACTATCTATATGGGTGAATGTATGCAAATGTAGACACATATAACTATATTAAACTGGCCACCAGAAAATATGGGTCACATGGTCCACCCCACATCCATATGTGTGACCAAAAGAAGGAACTCAATGGATTGCTATTAAAAACTAATTTCTTTTCATTATTCTCAATTAGATGTAAGCAAAAAGTGAAAATATGCTCAACAAAATGGAGCAGTTTTGCTTTAATAACCTAACCAGAGGTCCAAAACCATCTTTGACTGAAAAAGATGAATAATAGCTATCAGATTTTTTTCCAGACAACTGAACAGACTAGCAGCTCAAAAATCTGGAAATTATTAAACATATAAATACCACCCCGCTCCCCCTTTGGGATGTTAAAAATATTAAAAACAATAGAGAATCATTTGAACTAAGTCATCTGCTGTCTTATGTTGTGGGATCTACAAGATGTGGCAATAACAGACTATACAAAAACACAAAGTTCTTAGAAGAAATCTACATTTGGAAATAATTTGTTAAACTGTGAATTTTGCACTTTCAAAAGCAACAGCACCATGATTTTCAACCATGCATTAAAAATATGCTAGTAGTAGTAAGATGAAGGCAATATTTTATGTCTTCTGGAGACATTATTATTTCCATATGGCACAATACCTTTCACTCAATTGCGATATACTATAATGCTGATTGCTACTGTAACTGTGCCTTCTTTAATTTATTCTATTACAGGCTTCTAAATAATATAGAACTTTAAATAGCAAAGATCAGATACCATAAATACTGTTTATATGCTGCCATAGTTCAGTACAGAATAGAGAGGCTTACAGTACTCCAAACTAATGGAAGCTGGATTAAACTTCGAGCATCATTTAATTCCATTGTTATAAAAGACCAACAACAAGCTGAAGCATTCGAAATCAAATAGTCCTTGCAGTGGAAAATACTGTTAACACTGAATGAAACGCGGCTGAAGCTGCTGAGTGCAGCAGTTACCCTCCATCAGGGTACACAACAGGAGTAGTTAAATTTCCTTATTCGACGAAACTGTTGGAGCAATAAGGAGCCACCGCCCAAAACACAGGCCACATGCATGGCCGGCCAGATGCTTAGCTGTGTGGGTGGAGGGATTTCTCTGGCAGTTTAACACAAACACACGGGTTGGGCATTGCTGCAGTAGGGTTGTACATGTACTCAGAAGAGAAACAAGCAGTGCAAATGCCACAGAAACAACAGCAATGTACCAGAAACTGGGGAAACACCAGGTACAGTGAATAAAGGCCACTGAGGTCAGTGGAAGGACAGACTCTTTCAAAAGTGTATTTTCTGCTTCTTTTCAGGAGTGAATGTAAAAACCCAAAAGAATAATAGACTTAGTCCCATGGGCCTCAGAAGTAAGAATCATCAGCCAGCCAAAAAACCCCTAGTCCGCAAATCCAATCAACCTTCTACCAAATAATATGCCACTCAAGAGTGACTAATATTTATGTCTTAAAGACAGCAAGTTTTTCTTTCTAGAGACCATTAATCTTCTTTTATGAAGTCTGCCCCCCTCAACGCATCAGTACTTAAACATTTGTTTGATGGGGGATCAGACTTCACTAGGTTAGTGCTAAGTTGTGCCTTTCCCTTTTCTCTTAGCCAATGAAAGTGGATAGTTTAGACCCCATGGCTGCACATCAGTGTTTCTAAATACAGAATGATATTTAGAAAAGATTTCTGATCAAACCTACACAGGTCTGAAATTCATCCAAGTTCATGGTTTTCATGGTATCAATAGAAGAATATGGCATAAGTTGAGGTGAGTGGGCAATTTTATGGCCAAGTTACATAAGGGCCTTTCACCTGAGCTGGCCACGTAAAATCCAGTTTTAAACAGGCTCTCTGCTGCCTAAACATGTCATTAGCTGGCAAAATACTGAATTCTTCAGAAATTCTTAAATGTTAATGCCACTCGTTTCATACATTTTGGATTTGATGAAGGCTGTTAGATTTTGGATATGACTGAAAGCAGCATTTTTGAAGGGAATAACAGTATTTTGTAAAGAAAGAAACACATGAACTTCTAACTGTATGTATAGATGGAATTGGCTGATAACCTACATTACCTGCATTATGTTTGAAACTATGATCCCACAAATAAAAAGTAGGGAAAAACCAGCATTTACTGTTCAGACCAGATGATTTGTGATCAATGTAGTAAAGATGAAACTGTCACAGTTTCACTGTCC
The DNA here is from genome assembly GCA_013400415.1 of Scytalopus superciliaris. Classification (NCBI taxonomy): domain Eukaryota; kingdom Metazoa; phylum Chordata; class Aves; order Passeriformes; family Rhinocryptidae; genus Scytalopus; species Scytalopus superciliaris. The sequence goes on along the minus strand of VXBX01006276.1, from coordinate 881,051 downwards.
ATGGATTCTTTGCAATAGGACAAGTAAAATGGCACTTACAAAACTATTTTCTTTGTGCTGCATTGTTGCTGTCATCACAAGCTCCAGAGCTCCGGCCCACAGACATCATTAGAAATAGACAATTCACTCCGCAGGCACAGTTTAGGTACCACTTTTTTGTCATACTTGTACCAAAATTTGAACCATCACATCTTTTATTTACAAACTGTGTAATGTTAAAAATAGGATTATTTTCACAAGAGTCTGTTATGACTTCCATATAAACATGAGAGAGATTTAAAAGAGCATTTTGCTCAACCTAATCTTACCATCCTAGTTACATGATATTGCAATAGTGCTATCATTATTATTTTCATAACAATAACAGTGAGTTCTGAACTAGAACCAGGCAGCCTGGTTGTGTGGGTGCATGTATCAACATAAGAAAAGAGACAGCCTTTGCCACAGGCTTCCTATGAATAGCAGAAGAGAAATTAAAGAGGTTGCCAGTGGCACACTGTATTTTAGAGTCCTCCAAACTCTAAATCCGAGAGTAAATTTTGTGTACAGTCATTCAACAGTTGTTATTTGTTGAGCTGTTCTTCCTTATATAAAATTAACTTATTCTTTAGCAGGCATTGTTTCTATGCCTAGAGAGCAGTTTGTCAACTGGTCATAGCCACAAATGCAACTGTTTGTTCATGCTACAAAATGGATCAGTGAAATGATCTTGCTCAAGTAGACTGAGAGCATTAGATTGTCTAGGTACTCAATTCAGGCAAAGCAGCTATCCTGTCTACATGGTGGGCTGCCATCGCTTCCAGCAGCACAGCTGTGAGGGGAAGCAAACTGTGGTGGGGGTGCTGGCTTAGGAGGCTTTGCTGCCAGATAAGCTGCAATGTTAAACTGCACCTTCAGTTTATATATATATATATATGTATATATGAAATATATATAGGTAGGTGTATATGTTTTTTTTTTTTTTAAAGCCTCAACACAGAACAGAATTTTTCTGCTAGTGTAATTACACTAGCTCTCTCAAAGACTTAACTTGAATTGACAAAAGCTGCCTTCTGTCAGCATGGCTGTGACCAGACTAGAGGTTCTCTTTAACAAACCTGTGTCAGCCATGACGTGTGAAATTTTTCTATTAAACAAAAGTACTGTCTTCTTACACTAGCACAGTGTCATAGGCTGGCTTCTGTTTGTAGAGTCTTGCATTGACAGGCATAAAGCTATACTATTTGATGGCAGCATGGAGCCATATGGGGAATGAGTGTGCTGGTCAACAAGGCTCAGATTTTAGTTAAAAAACATCTATGTAGCAAAAAGCTGACAGGCATCTTTGCTGGCACATCATAACACTGAACAAACACTGCATGCATACAGTGAGCTTTTTTCTCACTCTTGATGTGATCTCATGTTAAAGACAAGGCTGTTTAGTAGAGCAGAGCTGCTGCCATATGTTGTACTTGGCCTGTGCCACAGGGATCCCAGCTTTCTACAGAATCCTTCCTGTACTACCCAGAAACAAATGCTGTGGTAGTTCCTTTCTTTTGTAAAGACAAGGATCTCCACCAACGGACTCAATCACTTCAAGGTGTGAAGTATTTTATTATGTATTTTGTACTTTATTAACATAAGTTAACAAAACCAAAAAACAACAGGAAAACCAAGTGATTGCTTCTCTAACACTGCTATTTGGGGTACCACACAGAGGAATGCAACAGTAAAGTTAAGAGGCTTAGGAGCTGAGATGCTAAACATCATTGCAAGATGAAGAGGAGGAGAACCAACAGGGCTGAGCAGGATACTCCTCCACTCCTTGTACTACAGCCAGTGACAATCTCACTGTACTACTTAACAGGAGGGGCTTGTTACTGAGATTAAGAAATTATTCTTATTTACCTTAAAGAATCAAGGGAACTGGCCTCAGGAATGTAGTGAAAACTCCTGGGGTGCTTGTAGTACATGTGTTCTTTCAAAACTAAGTATACTGCTCCTGGCTCTGGAGCAACAGAATTTCCCAGCACCAGTGGCACAAAAAATTATGCCAGACTCTTAGCTATACAAGTGCTAGTAGGTAAAACAGGCCAGGAACCATTCTCTGCTCTTGAGACTAACTAGTATGACAAGACTTACATCTGCAGTGCTAAGCTTTCCTGTCTACTCAGAGTAGCCACATCCAGATTGCCAAATACGTCTCCTTCAGGCCACCATGCAACCACAGAGCCTTGCTGAGATTACAGTTTCAGGAATAGTCCCAGGGGGCAATTGCCTTACTGCCCCAGACAGCAGGGAGACCAGTAAGAATTCTGTGTGCTGAAGCTTCAGACTGCCTAGACTTTGGGCGCAGTGACGATCAACTTGTGCCACAGCCCTTACTAACAATTTGACAGTATCAAGTACCACAGGACAAGGCTTGTACTTGTGAACTGGCTCTGTTTAGTTTAATAGTATAAACACAGACTTAGAGTCTTCTGCATGCAAAAGGGTTACATGGGTTCAAGGGCAGATCGGAAAGTACTTGAAAGATAGGTCTACTGAGGACTGCTAAATAGCCAAACCACATGAGCTACAGAAAATCCCCTGAGCTAAAAACAGCCAGAGATTAGGAGAACAGTCAGGAGATGTGTCATATATGGTTGTCCTGTTCTCACTCTTTCCTGGGAATCAACTCAATGGCTAGTCTTAGAAACCGGATAGACAGACCTTTGGTCCACACCAATAAGGACACTCTCATGCTCTCAGGAGTCACAGAAGCCCTGAGCTTAGCTGCTTGAGACTTTATCTTTACACATATGTGCAGACACATGCACATGCATTTGCTGTCTTCCCCCTTTTTCCCAAGACCTCCTCCACCACACCAATGATACCATGAAATGTCAGGATAGCTATGCTGTCACTGCAGCCCCAGCAGTGGTCTCAGACGAAGATGACCAGAGCAGAGATTCTGTAGCCATCTGCAGCCAAAATCTGACCCTGAGTTTCCTTTTGGTTAATTAGGTAGAGAGTACATCAGGATGTTTCACTTGTTTGCAATAAAAGCTTTAGTTTGCAAGGTGTCTCATAAAATAATCTTAAAATCTTAAAACAGGGAATGAAATGCTTTGTTTACAAGGAGAAACATGATATGAAAGTGGAGAGAATGGAAGGATGAGGATTCGCAGTTTTGTTTAATTTCCTTAATGTCACAATGCTATTCTTCATTTCCCAAAGAAAAAACCCATAACTGACTATCTGATAACACAGGATTCATTCACCTTTCCCACTTTGGTACTAAGTAGGAGTTTTCAGAGGTCCTTTCTCCTTGAAGAGGGAGAACTACTGTCCTGGGAAGACCAGCATTGGTATTGCCAGGCAGCTGGTGCTCTCCCTCCCTGCAGTGACCTTCGGGGAGAGGCACGGCAGCGCTGCAGTCGGGGCCCGTGTCCCCAGCCGTGCCCAGCCGTGCCCAGCCGTGCCGAGCCGTGCCGAGCCGCGCCGGCACACCACGTCCCCGACCTGCCCCTGCCGTGCCCTGGGGGAGAGGGGGCGGCGCCCACCCCCTTTCAGCCCATGCTACACCCGCCCTCCTCGTCGGCATCCTCGTCTTCCGCCGCCACCTCATCCTCCTCCTGTCGGGGCAGCCTCCTCCTCCTCCTCTTGCCGGCCGGGTGTCCGCGCACTGTGCGCTCACCGTCGGGGCACGGTCCAGCCCGGGCAGAGGGCGCACAGGGCAGCGCAACCTGCCTGGGATGCTCCGCCGGCCCGCGGCCACCACCCATCGTGCTCGCTGGTGTCGCTTGCGGTCCAGTCCTGCCCGTTCCCACAGTTCCTGTTAGCCCATGAACCTGGAAGCTCCTCCACCGAGCCCTGTTTGCTATTAGCTATTAAAGTATTGTGTGCAAGGTAAAATGATTTCAATGAAATAGTTGCATCAACTAGAAAAATAAACTAGAGCTCCTAAACTGCTTCTGAGATACTGAGGAGAAGCCTGACCTGCTTTACATAGATAGGCAGCACGCTTCTTTGTTATTTGTTTAGCAAAATGTCCCTAACCATA
>VXBX01006276.1:832592-867919 GCA_013400415.1 Scytalopus superciliaris | reverse complement strand
AATAAATAAATAAATAAATAAATACTGCACTTCTGGAAAGACAAGTTTGTCTGGTTTGGTTTTCTGAGAGTTCCCCACTAGGTTAACTTACATGCTCCCTTATGTTGCATTTCTGTTAGAGTCTTTTCTGTGTCTCAGAAGGCAGGAGAGTAAAGCAGATAGCATCTACTTTTGACTCAATGGCCAAATTGACAAGCAACATATAAGTGGATGTAAGATCTGTATCAGTGAGTGGATGCAAGGCCTAGGGATTCGTACCCAGCCCAAGCAAGTTTAAGCTAGTTTAATTTAAATGCTGAGTGTAGCAGAAGAAGGTGCTGTATCAGGTAAGATTCCCTGGGACTAACTGAGGCCTGATCCAAAATTCAAAGGCTTAACGACCTTTGAAGCACATCTTGGATTCCCACCTGAATCTAGTGATGTGGTTACCTGCCAAAACTGGAATGCTGTCATTGCTGGCTGATATTTTCAGATGTGGTCAAGTAAATAGTTTGATTTCTAGAAGCATTCAGTACTTGTTGCTGCTAAAGATATAGCAAATATATATATATATATACACATAGGCATATGTGCACACTGTTCCAGCTTAGCACTCAAGCTTTAAAATTTCATTCACACTGCATACTGTGTTCTGCTAAAAGCAAGCAATGCTGAAGTATGTGAATGAATTTTACACATAAGATTTATAGGCACATTAACTTATTCAAACCTTTTTCTCTTTTCTTTTTGCATTCTTGCCTCACTGACCCACTATTTGTTTTGGAGGTTGAAGATTTTTAAGCACAGGTGAAGACTAGCATGGATGACAAAACTGGCAGCTTTCCACATGTCTCTACCAAGATACCACATTCTTGTGATAACATTCAAGTTCCACTGCCCATATTACCTGGAGCCATTCCTGAGATTTTCAACAGAGTTGCCAATTAGAAGCAATTGTGACATTTTCTTCATGTGTGTGATACAAGACCTGCTGACTAGGAGTTGCTGAAACCACCAGCTCATTTCACAATATTTAAACAGTAAATTATGCTACCTAGCATTTTTGTCGGCAAGCTGAAGAATTGATTGATTGGGTGTGTACATCCTGCAGAGTGATTATTGTCAGCCATAACTGTTATGGGATGAAAGCTGCTTTTAATTTACAAGGATGTCAAGATACTTGTAGACAAAGTGTTCAGGTAAGACTGTCTGTGCTCACCTTGAGTGATCAATTCATACACCCTCAGACTTCCTGTGTACAATGATTAATGCATAGGCTGTGTGAAAAAAAAAAAAGGCATGACAGGAAAGAAGTGAAGAAATAAATGAAGAAGAGTGCTGGCAGGAACAAAAGTGAGAATGAAGAACTCTGAAAGCTGACTTGTACTCTGCATAAGAAACATTTTTACTCTTTTTTGGACCTATGGAAATGCAAGAGGATGGCAACAATGCTACATGGTGAAGGATTAGTGCCCATGGAATAGAAGGTGGTCTTAATGGACACAGATAAGAGTATCAAAGTATATGTCAGAGTAGAGCATTCCCCAAATCCCTTGATATTGAGCTCTCTCACTACCAATGATGTATACACATTAAAATCAGAAAATTTAAATTATATTGCTGATGCAGCAAAGTAGAATCTACCATTTGGAGAGGTTTTCTCAATCATTTGCTTTGTGGCACTCTGCCAGTGGCCTGACTGTAACCAAAAAACGTTATCCCTAAGGACATTTTCAATATTGACAGCTTCTTCTCCTCAGTATACCCCCTGGATGAAAGTGGCAAGCACATAGATTCTTTTCTACTGTCTTGGGTTTTGTATTTTTTTATTCTCTTCTCCTAGGCCAATAACTCTCTCTCAATAATGATCCCACACCTCACCCTATACTTTCTCTCTTATACTTAGCCATGCTGCAATGAGAACTTTTAAGACCTATTTTTACCACATTTATTCTCAAAATATGCTCATCTTTTGCCACACATTAGTAAGAATTGCTTGGTTTTGCAACTCTTCACATCTGAAAACATGCCACCTCTAGTTTCTTCTGTGTTTTGCTTATTTCGTTATAAATTACACAACCTCCTCTACAATACACTGGCATCTTCCCCACAATTTTCCTGTTCTATTCGCACTTCTTTGCATTGTTTGGGTGGCTCAGATGGTTGCCTACAGGGATTCACCACAGTCACATCATCCTTCTGAAGCAAACAGATCACAGCACTGCACTCAAAACACTAGAGGTTGCTAAAGCCTCTGTTTGTTCATTGAGCATTCTCAAGTGAAATGACAGTAAGATAATAGATATTATTGAGTTTAAGTCATGGAAGGAAAATTCATCCTATTCTCAACATACCTAAAGTAGTACTAGGTAATTCATTCTCTGAATTCTCCTGCTAACTGTTAACAAAAGACACCAGAAAAGATTCTGCTCTAGTGCATAAAAGGCATCTATGATAAATACAGGATATCTGGGATACAGAAAACTGAGGATAAATTCAGGATCAAGGATTTCATCTTTAGGGTCTATTTACACTTTGTCAGACATGAAAGTTTCTGACTTAAGAATGGTTGGTTGCCTTGTTTTAAAATACATGTTGTAATAATACTGCCAGGAAAAAAGAAAAAAAAAAAAGAAACATATCCAAATTTTTAAAAGTAATGTCATGTCAATTGAGTTTTCTGTAAGTCAACATACACATTCTGTATACATGACATTGTGCCTCTTGTCAGGCATGATACTTCTCCAGATGGCTTTTTGAATCTTACAGTGTAGGCTTCTCATTGGGTTGAAGAGTAGCTCTTGTAAAAACAAATGAGCTATTTCGTGGTGCTTTAAGTATGTCTCCTACTCTCATACATGCAAGACTTTAGCTAACAAAGGGCAGTCAATCATTTTCTATTACTGTTCTTCTGATTAGCAAAATCAGTCCAAGTAGATTGCCTGGCAAAGGGAGATTGTACTGAAGCACTAGCCATGGCTATGGTAATCAATTTTCACAGCCTTGTGCGAAACCTAACTGGAATAGTGTTGTTCTTTAGTATCCCAGCTTTGGAGTCAAGTTATTATGAGGGAACTCGTATTATTTTCTCTTGGGTAAAAAGACTGCTTAGCTGAAAAAATTGTAATGCAACACATACCTGCCATGCCCCTCGAAATGAAAAACAAATAAAGAGACGCCCAGATGGGTTATTTTTAGTAACTGCATGGTTTCATAGGCTTAATTTATAAGTAGTGAACACTTGGGAATGCCAATCTGTGAATAGTCTTTGGAGGAACTGCTTGGGCCCCTTTCCAACCTCTCTTCCTGACAGGAATTTCTATGAGGGGGTAGGGAGTTTATAATGAATTCTCCCTGACATCTGGGCTGGGGGAAGCTAACAGACCGCCTTTGTTCTCAGCAATTCCAGTGGTTTCCAGTACAGTCTAATGTCCCTCAGAATATTCTTGTTTCAGGAAGGGAAAGCAAAACCATGAGAAGTGATCCTGAATATGATAGCAAAAGCTGCCCCCTGCTTCCAGGAGGATACACAAGCAGGGGAATGGCAGGGCCAGCTGGCTGGACAAGGACCCCACTGTGGCAGGCAGGATGTCCCATGTGATGACATCAGATTGGAAGGTTGCCCAGCTTGTGTGAGCACATCACATAGCTTCTGAGCAATAGGAGGTCCTATATTTAGAGAGGGGGAATAATAGAAAAGACACGGTGCCTGATTCTCCTTCAAACTCAAGTCTACTTGCGTACATGAACAGACTCCCATTGATTTCAATGGCTAAGACTGCTCCATTTCAGCCTCAGGAGCATGGCTAACTTTGCAGTGCTAATGGAAGTGAAGTTTAGCCTAAGTAAAAACCATGTAGTTTTGTTCTGCATGCAACTGATGATTTAAAATAGCAGAGAAAAGAGCAACTGTCTCAGCTCTCCTCTTCCTGCAAGGGCCTATTAACAAAGTGTAAGCCTTTTCTGCTTGACTTGCTAAGGCATCACTGAACTTTTTCAACAAAATTTATTTTATAAATAAACTTTGTTACTATGGTTGGTCAGAGTTGAGTCTCTGGTCAGAGACTAAAGCAAAGTCCTTTTGATGGGTTAGTCATTCTTTGCACTTTAAACCTACGTAGTTGGAGAAAGAAGAGTTGAAAGCATCTTGGGCTGAGCCCAGCTCCTTGTGTTACAAGAGCTATGGAGAGCCGTGCAAGATTATTTACAGTGTATATGAAAATCAATTTGTGCCTGTTCCTTGGCCAGTATGTGAAACAGACCCTGCTTTGTAATACTGCTGATCTCTGTGTAGTCATAAAACAGAGATTCACTTACTTCTCATCTCCAACAATTAACTGCTACAGATGTCAGGCAATTATGCTGAATGAGTGTGCTGCCTTCATTAGTCTTCTTTTGTCTGAGTTGCCAATTTTGAAAGCTGCCCAGCTATCGAAACTCCACTTAAAGCACCTAAGATCAGAAACAAGCCCAGGGCAGCAACATAGATACTAGAATAAATAAAGCATTTGTTGACTCATGACCCATCTAGATCAGAAGCCCTCAAGAATGTTTTATGCTAAAATAAATAAATAGATCTCTGAAGTTAACTGATGGCTCCATGCAGAGCAGGCTCAACACTTAGTGTAACATTTGCCTCAACAGCAAAAAAGCAGGCAGAGAGCTGCCCTGCAGCTCTGCTGTTCCAGACAGGGGAGAATTCAAGCAAGAGCTATGCCTCCTCCCTACCACCTGCTGTCTCCACCTTCTCTGAAGAAGACATGTCAGGGCAGAAAGCACAGCCTTAGGCTTCTTTGAATTATACAGATGGCTAAACAGTCCCCAGCTGGCCCAGGATTAGAGGGATGGACTTAAGTTGCTTAAAGCCACCTTTCTCACTGCTTAACAAATGTTTTTCAGTTGTGCAGAGAGCAAAATAGATACGGTAGAGAATCTGTCCTTAAACACAGCTTGGGATTCTTTCTCTGACTCCTTATGTCATGATGTATCTTCTGTGACCTGGCTGACAAGGAAATCTGCTGGTACTTTACATGTCTTGATATCTTCCCTTGCTAAGGCTTCAGCTACTCTTCAGGCTGCCCTGCAACTAAAGAGGCTGAGCCCAACGTTCACAGTAGTGATTTTAATTTAACAAGAGTTAGGACTGTGGTTGCTTTAGGGCACAGTTCATATATTATTAATTTAGAAGACACCAAACATAGACTATGTACATCTGAAGCAAACAATGACAAGCCATTATCATCAAATGTAGGTACAACAAAGTGTCTTTGTTTATCCTGAAATTCCCCACACTCATACATTTTACATAGTGAAGACTACATTTCAGTGATGGAGGACAAGTCTCTTTGAGAAAAGAACTCACATCTCTAGACACTGATTTTTGAACTGTGGTTCAAAATGTCTCACTTGGAGTTCTTCAAGGGTGTACCACCTGCAAAACTTTTCCTATGGTGGCTGTAAGGAAAATGCAATGATTTTAGTAGTTCATAATAGTTTCACCTTCTTTGATAATGGTAAGCATGGGAACTCAATTTTTTAGATTTTGCTGAATTACTGATTAAGTAATTTTGAGAGATCATTATCATTGCATGAAGTGCAAACAGAAAATGCAATACAGAGCCATGATAGTGGTTTTAAATTAAAGATTCTGAATCTGCTACTCAGTATCCTGCAGAATTTATTTCTGAGTCAGCATGGCATTTCTTCATTACTCTGTGAGTGAACATTTATCTCATGATTTTCAAGATGGTCTAGTCTTTTTAATCTTAATGCTATAAGGTCACTGTCTTTAGATGTCACTGCCTTCCCTGAGGTACAGAGTTGGGACAATATACTTTTTGTTTAGTCTGATCACTCTTTTGCCTCGTATCTTTCTTTCCCTGTATGGAGATCTCCACAAAATCTGAAAAACTATCTCATTTATGTTAGCACAGCATCACCGATCAGTCAGAACTGGCCCTAAAGTGAGTTTTTACCATTTTCTTCAGATACTGTTTACCATCATCTCAGCTGGTATGCACAGAGACCCTGGACCTGCGCAGATTCTGGAAAAGCATCCATACAGGGGACTTTGGTGAAAAGGGGCGATCACAGACTCATTACCAAACACAGAGAGTAAGAATCTGAAATCAGTGGGCAGTGCCCTCTGCTCTCCAGGGAGCTTGGCTACAGCCTGAGCTGGCAGATTTCAGAGAGCAGGTTGATTCCTGGGTAGTATCTGGGACTGTCTTTTATGTAATGACAATTGTGGGGGAAAAAAAAGGTGGAAAGCATGAGTGCAATGATCAGACCACTGCATCTGAGTGAGCCAAAGTCAGAAAGTAGGTAGTAATTTTATGGGAACACACAGTTCTTGAATTGCTGGAAACTGCTCCAATTTGTAGATCTGTGTTTCTCAAACTCATCCTAAAAGGCTGACACATATGGCCAACCTCATCATGCCAATAGGACTCTACTCACCTCTATTATCTGAAATGTGGTTCCAAACTCATACTTGGACTGGATGGCAGCAATTTTCAGAATGCAGATACTGGCACTGATGATGCTACTCCAAAAAGGTTTTAATGAAACAGGAAATTACCTTTGTCCATCTCCCTGGCAACTTCCAGAAAACAGATAAGCACGAGTCATGCTTCTAATCTCAACTGCTGCATTAGGTGCTGGAGGAGAGAAGAGAGACTAGCTCTCTGAGAACTGCTTGCTGTGTTTGTATGGACCCTTGGTATGTTTAAGGACTGTTTGTAGTTTAAAGTCTGTACCCAGTTTGAGGATTTTATCATGCTATATGTTTTTCCTTTGTTTCACTGTGTGTCCCTGCTGGAATTTTCCATTGCTCATGGCCTGTAACCCACCCCTGATTGGTCCCTGTGTGCAGCCGGGTAGCATTTTCATATATGGTATACACCTGCCCCTGTATTCCCAGTTTTGGAGGTTTTTGCCTTGTATTGCAAACCCCTCCCAGGTTTTTCCCTAAACCCCTCCTAAGTTCCACCCTGTTTCAGAACCTTCCCTACCGCTCCTATATAAGCCGGGCATCATTTCAATAAAAAAACCCCTTTTCTCTCCCCACATCCCTGGAGTCTGTGTCCTCCGCATACCCGTTTCCCTCTCAAGACCACAATTAGGGATTAAAGAACTAAACACAGGAAGGTAAAATTATCACCTCATTTGTGTTATAACTGCACAAGTCCATGACTCCACTGCATCCACAAATATATACAATAAAAGCATTGGACTGTGCTTGTCTGAAGGTCTCTTGGCTTGAAGGGGAACTTTCTCTGACTGGAAATGGAACAGACTGATTTCTCATGACACAATAGAATATTAGTTGGCAAAGTATGATCATCCTTAGTTGACCAACTCACCATCCCAAGGGACATGTCTACACATTCTGTCATCTCCAGTCTCCTGCCTTCTCCACCAGGCACAGCTGCAGCTCCCAGTAACCTTTTAAAACCAGAAAGCCATCTACCTTGGGAATCATCTCCCCAGGGTTGCAGGATTAACATTCCTATGCATAAACATAAGTAGCAAACAAAATAAATGAACTAAAGTGGACACAAGACACTCTGAAATATGGACAGTAGTCCCTTGATGAATGCTGGTTTGAACACAAATTGTCACGCTAATTTGGGAAGAGGAGAACTAGAAGTTCACACAATATCTCAGTTAACCTTGCACTGCCACAGGTGGCAGAAGTACGTAGATCCCATACTAAAGATCATGGAGCCATAGTCTCATTGTCAATTCTTCTTTGGAAATATGGAAATCCTTGAAAAGGAAATTAAACAGAACACAGATGACTTCAGGTTGCAAGCAAAAAAAAAAAACCCACAAGTTTGAACAGTCTGATGTTTTTGAAAGGAATGACTGAGTTCACATATACAGCAGAAATATAGACAAACCTTCACACAAGCATGTCTTCACATGCTCGTCATTGCTAACACAGATATCTTAAAGATACTGTCCTGAAGGTTCTGCAGCATTTATAGTGTATCTGACAGCTGGACTTGTGCCAGTGGTGCTCACCTGGTGTATGAATAATACAAGTTCTAAGACTAAAGAAAATGTAAAAAGTATTCCTCTCTTCTTGACAAATAGGCACTTAAAATTTCTAAGTTTGTGGCAAATTGTTCTTCAGTGTTCCTCATATGTAATTAAATTAACCAAACTGTTGAGTGTATCATATGCTGGGGCAATATACCTAGACAGAGTATTTTAGCAAGGTAATTAGATGTATGACAGGAAAGTGTTACATGCATTTGTTTTGCCAGGAACACTTTATTCAAAACTGCATAAGACCTGAATTGGTAGATTTCAATCTGGCATTTCAAATTCACTCTTCTTGGGGAGGCAAAATGATAGTATTGTCCTATAGATGAAGAAGGAATTAATGTGAAAGAGAGAATTAGAAGTTAAGAACTTCAGTAAGTGAGTGATATTCAAGTAACTATGGACAAAGCCTTCAAGGCCTGTTTGGTACCAGACCAAATAAAATATCCAGATCCTACAAATCCTGCTTCCTGGCAGTTCTCTTCATTCCACAGCAGTCTCTCACACTCCTTCCTATACCATCTTGCCTTTCCCATTCTCCTTGTACTTAAGTAGAGCAAACAGCAGCAAAGACCTTGAGCAAGAGGCAGCTGCCAAGATGTGGCACAGACACAGTCAAAGGAGGCTCTGTAAGGTCCCTAAGCAGACCATGAGAGAACTGTGCTGACAAAATCCTCTTGAGATTTCCATAGGTTCTCTCAGCACAGTTTAGGGACTCATAAATGCTTTTAAGTAATTTTAACCTGTATGGGTAAAAATAGCACCTCTCTGGGCCAGACAGGGAATCTGTTGAGAACTGGTGTTTGAGAACAGGTCTGCCTTATGGTAGTGTGCCTCAAGTAATAGGAATTCTCTATCTGGACAAGTAAAATTAAGGGGTAAAAAACTGCTCATTTTGAATCAGTTTTTATCAGAAACTGAGAAACAGAAAAATTAGTTTGTGTGTCCTCGTTACTGCTGTTTTCCATGCAATTCAAAGCAGTGCAGGCCTCAAAAAAAATCCTTTGAAAGAATTTTCATTAAGCCTCTGTGGTCTTTACAAAACAAATCAGAAAACACTATAATAAAATTGGATTACTATGAATACCCAGTTTCAAATTAGGTGACCTGTTTCCATGTGTCCTCTCCAATATGTGTACCCCAAGAGGCTATAAAGTAACATGTCGAAATTCAGGCCTGTGCACCAAAAAAAATCTTCACCTTTCAAAACAATACATGCAACTTCCACTATGCACTTTCGTGCATGCCAAGGCAAGTTGGGGAGGTTGTAATGTGCTCCAATAGGCACTCCCTGAGACTGCTATGTTTTGTCTTCAGCTAAGGAGCATTCAGAAAATGTGGCATTCTTTTTCTCCCCTGGAAAACATAATAGAATGTCAGAGAACTTGCTCTCCATCTGATCGTCCTGATATCAGTAATCTGCTGGTTTGACATCATAAGAAGAGTGAAGAGAGGGATCTCTGTCAAAGAGATAACTGTATCCCCACCATGAAGAGTGCAGCCTGCAAGTCAGTGCAGAGCAGAGCAGAGCAGAGCAGGGCTAGCACAGTGCTCGGGGTGGACATTGGAGGCTGGAATGCTGTGTAGAGCTTGAAAGTGAGAGGAAGAAGCTGAGAGAAGAACTTTTGGGAGGGAGGCTTCTTTTTTTTTTTTTTTTTTTGGTTTTTTTTTTTTTTTTTTTTTTTTTTTTTTTTTTGGTCTTTTTTTTTTTTTTCTGGTTGATTTTGAGGGTTTTAGAGGGCTTTGGGAGGAGGTTGTTTTCTTGGTTGTTATTGTTGCTGTTTGCCCTTCTCCAAGGCACCTGGGCAACACAGAGAAAAATGGTAACGGGCTTGTGTGTGAAGGGTGAGAAAGGAGCAGATAAAGAATGGGCTTCTGCCTCAAGTAGGAAAGGTGTTGGCACCCTGGGGGATATGAGAGAAAAAATGTAAACAAAAGGCACAGTTGTGCAAAGCCTTGGAACTGAAACAAGCATGTAGCTCATCTTTGATGCCCCAGGTAAGTGAAATCTACTTTAAGTTCTTAGTGCAATAACACCTTATTCATGTTATGCATGCTGGCCCTGTCATACAGTCCTACCCAGGCAGACACTGTACCCTTTTGCTTCTGGGGAGCCCATGGATATGTATGGAGTAATCTACATATGGAGCATCTATGTATGCAAATGACTGCTCACTCACAAATCCCTGTCATTAACTAAGCATTGGTGGGCCCATCAGCTAGAAGGAGGACAAAGTTTTTCACATTGTGTTACATCACTAAAGGACCATATTTCTCAAAAATTACCTTCTATAATTCTTAGCAAAAGAATGTTTTTGAAAAATATACCAACAAAGCAACAAGCTAGTTAAATATTACCTTTAAGCAATTTACTGTCTTGCATGAAACCTGCTTTCTTGTCCTTGATTACCTTAATGATGAGTACTTCAAACAGCCAATGCAATGATTATTCAGGTTTGTCTACATAACTGTAGTTAGAGTTTAAAAAACAGTAATTTCTTTCATTCTTGTGTTTTTAACTGAAATTTTATATCTCAGGAAGAACTGAAAATAACCTTCAGAAAATGTCACGAAGAATTACCCTCTTCCTAATTTCATCACTGGATCCCACACCTATTTTGGCAATAACACTACCTACTCCAGTTAAAAAGCCATCATTTACTCTAAATCTGGTATATTGCAAGCAGTTTAGGTAAGTCAAGTGGCACAACTGCCACTTTGGAAAAAAAAAAATAAATTCATTTTATTTCAGTAGAAAAAATGACAGATACAACCAAAAAAAAAAAAAAAAGAAAAAGAAAAATGTCTAAGCTAAGTAATTAGTTATAAAACTCAACTAACCTACTGTACATTCATAAATGGGATAAGGGCACATGAGGTATTGTTTTATGGAAATTTGCTTCCGTATTTGAAAATACTCTGTTCAAGAATAAAAAGAAGACTAGAAAAAATGTATGTGATAGTCTTAAGCAAAATAATTGTAAAAGTCATATTTCTCTTAGAACCATAAATAAGCAAAGCAGTCGTGATCATCCATTTATTATGTTTCTCCAAAGCATAATAGAGTTTCCAATTCTTTGTACACTGCAGCATCATGTATGTTTAAGTATGAATTCACTGTGTTTAATCTTTCATTGTGAATAAAATGAAAGTGGAATACACTTCCATTTTCTGTGCTCTGCACTTCTAGCTGTAGGCTTGAAGCAAAGGTCAGTGGCAAATTTCTTTCGGTCTTCCAAAAGCATAGCAAAGAATAAATTCTAGACTGCTGGAGAGTGTTGTGACAATTTTCCTAATAGCTTAGGTTTTAGCTGAAAAAAGCTGTAGTGCTGACTTGTGCAAAATATTTTGTAACTCTGGTTTTGCTAAATAAGAATTAGTAATATAACCATTTATATTGCATACTATTGCAGGAAACTAGTTATTGCTTTTTTAGGATTATGTAAAAGACAGATGACACCTAGTTAGGTCAATTAAACACTTATATGTGATGTCAGATATTTATAAAAACAAGTCATTTGAAACACTACCTCTTTTTATATGACAAACAGAAATATTTTGAACAAGAGAGTTATAGCTAGCTGTTTTCCTTCAATATCTGGACAGGCTGATATTTTACAGGGGCAATACCTGAGTCTGTGAAGATCCACATTTAAAAAATCCAAACCAACAATTGCCAGTATTTCTAATCTAGTTCTTATGATGAATTCTGGACATAGGATTCAGAATTTAGCAAGTTAATCATTTTTTTTCTTCCTAAAACTCAGATGTCATTTTGCATAGAGTTTTCCAGTAGTTAGAAATATAAAAGCAGATATTTTAAAATGTCACAGATCAACTGGATTTGCTTAATCAATATTTAGCATTACCTGAAAATTAGTACATAATAGTCAGGGTCTATATATCACAGTTTTAAAACTATCAGTCCAAGTACTTTCCATGAGGAATTATGAATGCTTTGGCATTTTGTCTCCCAAGTAAAGGCAGCATTGCTTTATAATAATCAATAGCAATCTTTGGAGGAAGATTGACGCAGGTATTTAATTCACATATCAATACTAAATTTTGTTATATTTTTTGCCAGAATGGCATATAGTCAAAGGTGAAATATGTTAGCTCTATTAAAAAAAATGTGGTACAAAAGAATCTTATCTTTTTGTCTTCCTATGAACCTCTTGAGGTAGAAACTTGCAAATTAAAAATTACAGATTTTGAAAATTTCTGAAATTACAATTTTCATTCTGAAAATTACCAACTTGACAATTTAATTCTTGCAAAACTTTTCAGATGTTTTGTTTCTGTTCCAGCATGGAGCAGAAACATTGGAAAACCTTGAAAGCAGCCACAAATTTGTATTTGCATCAAATAGAGAGACATCTTGTCCATGCAGAACTTTCTGGAAGCCTCTTTTTGAGAGCCTTTAGTTCTTACTTTTTATAGTCTACATAAGGCATTCATTCAGCAAGGTCCTCAAGGAACAAAAAATGTATTTTAGTTATATGCAGCTTGTCCATGTGATATTTTGAACTAGTACAACTATGAGTCTCTGGTAGAGAAGTTGGTTAAGATGTGGGGAGGATTTCATTTATTAAGAGATAAAAAAAAGATTAATCATTTTCAAACTTTTGAAAAAAAAAAAATCTGTAAGAGCTCAGTATTGCAAAACACTCCTACAAACTCTCTGCAAACTCCAGGGTTATGAAAAATACAAAGCTGTTATTTCTAAAAGATTTGAGGAAAAATTCATTGGGCAGAGCATATACTTGCTGTTCTACCAGGAACTACCAGTAAATGAGCCTTGGGAAAGACACAGCAAATAAACCACAGACAAGTTGTGTGAAAATTGGTAAAGCAATAATAACCTGAAGACATGTGACTCCAAGGATGATAAAGAGGTGTAGGAAGAACAAAAGACAGGCACCAATTACAGTCTTGTACAATTAAACTCTACTTCAACAAGACACAAAAGACCAAAAGAAAAACTCCAAACCCCTGAGGAGCACAAAGTAGGTCATCAGCTCAATTACATGTGTGAACTGAGGAGCGGATGGGAGTTGCCAGAAGTAAAGGTTAAGTAGTTCTGATGGTGACTCAAGGGATGGGAACTGTAACGTAGATATAGACAAACGGATGGGATGAGGCTTCTCTGATTGTTGTGATAAGGATATTCTAAAACTACCAGGGAAATCAACCTAATTGTAGTCCATAT
The DNA here is from genome assembly GCA_013400415.1 of Scytalopus superciliaris. NCBI lineage: Eukaryota > Metazoa > Chordata > Aves > Passeriformes > Rhinocryptidae > Scytalopus > Scytalopus superciliaris. Next base: position 854,679 of record VXBX01006276.1, on the reverse strand, counting down.
AACAACACAAACCAATGCAATGCTATGAAAACAGGTCAGTTCAGAGACATGGAAATGAAAAATAAGATGAATTAATACAGGTAAAATTTCAGTAGCATGCAGTGTGTAATATGTGGGGACACACTGCTGTTTCTAGGTATAAAGCTGTGGACATACAGGTAAGTTAGGAAAGAGATTCCACAGAACTTCTGAATTTTCTTTGTGGTAAGCATTAAATGAACTCGATTTCTGCTAAAAGCAAAGTCTCCTGGTTCCCAAATCATTAGACATTGCATAAGATAAAATTCAGCCAAAAAGTGTCAGTGAAGGAATGTAGTCTTTTGAACAAAGTAATCTGAGGTTGAGCAGAGACACAAGGCCTCAGAGAGACAAAATTAATGAATTTTGCCTGAAATTCAGAACTACAGTGAACTGTGGATGGTTAAGAGCACAACAGCAAACAGGAAACAAAATAATCATAATCAAATTACTAGGGTTTTATGTATAGCAGTCAGGTTGCCTTTGCATGTCAGCCAAAACTGTTTCTTCTAAAAGCTGAACCTTCACCAAAAATTACATTTGTGATTATTCAGGAAGCCTGATTTTGCTTTTTAAAATCATTACAATGCATCAAATGCAGTGGAACTGTAGCATCTTGAAGTCATTGCAAGAAACAGACTTACTGCAGTCTTGGGAGTCACTTTGATGATCCAGAAAAGCTGGAGACAGTTACATGGTCTTACAGTATCTACTTTTGTAATGAGCAGTCCTGGCTGCACACAAACCAGCAGAAAAAAAATCAGACCAAGGTCTGTGAGGAAGGATCCCACACTTCTACATCTTGCCTTTGACCCTTTTCACTCTTGACATCCTCTCTGAAAATATGCCTCCTGCTTATCATGCTAGTTATTAATTGGTGCTCAGTTCTGCAGGCACATTTGAATTAAATTTCTGTGTCCAGCAGACAGTTTCAAGGCTAACCCTGCCATCATCTTTTGGGAAGTGTTTCTCTGCATAGGGAGTGTCTTAAAATTAACATCCACTGCACTTACCGTAAAGGCTGGACCATAGAGAATTACTATGCACCTCTTTATAGAAGAGATCAGACTTGAACTTTCTGTTTCATGAAAACATTTAGAAACTGTTTTCTGTGTTTCAATTTGAATGTTTCTTGCAAAAAAGAAGGGATTTGGGGGGAAAAAAAGTGTTTTTTTCAATGTTTCAGTTTAGAAAAAGATCTTAGGAGTACAAAAATACAATTTTCATTTCTATTACTGTGTTGGTCATATATAATGTGTATTAAGCCGTGGCATGTCACAGACATCAAGCAGTATGTTTTATTATTCAATTGGTTCTATTTATTTTATAGTACTTTTACTTTTGAAAGAACATGTTCTACTTAATACTAAAACACTTTTGCTTATTTTACTAAATGAGATTGTTTGTTGTTTGTAACTAAACAATTCTGTATGTTGTAATTTAAATGGAATAGCAGGCAAATGGCTTGTCATATCACCATACATTATCAACATGTAAGCACAGGAGAAAAATAAAATAAAAGTAAAATATATTTTGCAACAGAGCATTGTATAAACAGTGATTTTATATTTTTTCCAAAGCAAAAGGATCAAATGTGTATGTTTCATTAAAATAGTTATGAATGGCCTTAGAAAAAAAGCTTATCTTTTCAAAATGTTTTGTCTGGCAGAAAATTTTCATTAAAATTTTCTGACCAGTTCCAGTTGCTGACCTTCATAGCTTTTCAGCATTACAGTTTTTCAGACCAAGTGTAAAACTGAAAGATTTGTGTCTTTTTAAAGGGAGAATAAATTTAATGTGACTACCACTGTAGTTTACTGATGTTATTGCTTATTGTGAAACAGAGCTTGCAGTCAAACTCATGGGTCTGTGCATGGATGTTTTTTAAGCACATGCAATTTTTTTTAGCAGACATACTTTTTTTAATAAAGGGAAAAGCTTGACTACAATGCAAGTAGGAAAACAACTCTTTTGGGAACAATGTTTATGTCAGTGACAATATAGGTTAAGTTTTCAAACTGAATTTCTAATTTAATTTTATTTAAATTTTATTTTAAATAGTCACTTGTTTTTTAATAAAAAAAAAAATCAAAATGGGAACCGCACTGTAACGGAAAGGAACTTTTTGTTGGGCTGCAATGTGGGTTTACAATTTCCTCCAGGTCTCTGGGGCTTTGGGTGAATAAACCCTACCAGGCCAGCAGTGCCAGGAGCACCCTTAATTATGCTAAATGGCCCCATGGCCAGTGCCAATGCCTGAGGAAAAGAATTCCCACTGTAAACTGAGGGAAAGCTTTCAGCAGAAATTCAGAAGACTTGGGAAAGAGTCTGAACTGCAACTAATGGGTTGCCAGAAGTTATTATGCTAGGGTGTCATGGTTTAACCCTAGACAGCAACCAAGCACCATGCAGCAGCTCACCCACTCTCCTACCAACAGGATGGAGGAGGGAGTTGAAAGAACAAAAGGCATAAACCTCATGGATTGACATAAATACAGTTTAATAGGGAAAGCGAAAGCCACACATGAAAGCAAATTAAAACATGGAATTCTTTCACTACTTCCCATGGGCAGGCAGGTATTCAGCCATCCCCAGGAGAGCAGAGCTCCATCACATATAACAGTGCCACTGATTCAAACATCCCCCTCTTCCCCCTTCTTTCCCCCACTTTATATTCTGAGCATGATGTCAGATGGTCTGGAACATTCCTTTGGTTAGNTGTTTCATGAAAACATTTAGAAACTGTTTTCTGTGTTTCAATTTGAATGTTTCTTGCAAAAAAGAAGGGATTTGGGGGGAAAAAAAGTGTTTTTTTCAATGTTTCAGTTTAGAAAAAGATCTTAGGAGTACAAAAATACAATTTTCATTTCTATTACTGTGTTGGTCATATATAATGTGTATTAAGCCGTGGCATGTCACAGACATCAAGCAGTATGTTTTATTATTCAATTGGTTCTATTTATTTTATAGTACTTTTACTTTTGAAAGAACATGTTCTACTTAATACTAAAACACTTTTGCTTATTTTACTAAATGAGATTGTTTGTTGTTTGTAACTAAACAATTCTGTATGTTGTAATTTAAATGGAATAGCAGGCAAATGGCTTGTCATATCACCATACATTATCAACATGTAAGCACAGGAGAAAAATAAAATAAAAGTAAAATATATTTTGCAACAGAGCATTGTATAAACAGTGATTTTATATTTTTTCCAAAGCAAAAGGATCAAATGTGTATGTTTCATTAAAATAGTTATGAATGGCCTTAGAAAAAAAGCTTATCTTTTCAAAATGTTTTGTCTGGCAGAAAATTTTCATTAAAATTTTCTGACCAGTTCCAGTTGCTGACCTTCATAGCTTTTCAGCATTACAGTTTTTCAGACCAAGTGTAAAACTGAAAGATTTGTGTCTTTTTAAAGGGAGAATAAATTTAATGTGACTACCACTGTAGTTTACTGATGTTATTGCTTATTGTGAAACAGAGCTTGCAGTCAAACTCATGGGTCTGTGCATGGATGTTTTTTAAGCACATGCAATTTTTTTTAGCAGACATACTTTTTTTAATAAAGGGAAAAGCTTGACTACAATGCAAGTAGGAAAACAACTCTTTTGGGAACAATGTTTATGTCAGTGACAATATAGGTTAAGTTTTCAAACTGAATTTCTAATTTAATTTTATTTAAATTTTATTTTAAATAGTCACTTGTTTTTTAATAAAAAAAAAAATCAAAATGGGAACCGCACTGTAACGGAAAGGAACTTTTTGTTGGGCTGCAATGTGGGTTTACAATTTCCTCCAGGTCTCTGGGGCTTTGGGTGAATAAACCCTACCAGGCCAGCAGTGCCAAGAGCACCCTTAATTATGCTAAATGGCCCCATGGCCAGTGCCAATGCCTGAGGAAAAGAATTCCCACTGTAAACTGAGGGAAAGCTTTCAGCAGAAATTCAGAAGACTTGGGAAAGAGTCTGAACTGCAACTAATGGGTTGCCAGAAGTTATTATGCTAGGGTGTCATGGTTTAACCCTAGACAGCAACCAAGCACCATGCAGCAGCTCACCCACTCTCCTACCAACAGGATGGAGGAGGGAGTTGAAAGAACAAAAGGCATAAACCTCATGGATTGACATAAATACAGTTTAATAGGGAAAGCGAAAGCCACACATGAAAGCAAATTAAAACATGGAATTCTTTCACTACTTCCCATGGGCAGGCAGGTATTCAGCCATCCCCAGGAGAGCAGAGCTCCATCACATATAACAGTGCCACTGATTCAAACATCCCCCTCTTCCCCCTTCTTTCCCCCACTTTATATTCTGAGCATGATGTCAGATGGTCTGGAACATTCCTTTGGTTAGTTTGGGTCACCTGTCCCAGGTGTTTCTCCTCCCAGTTTCCCATGCACCCCCAGCCTCTTTACCAGCATGGCCATACAAAAAGCAGAAAAGGCCTTGGCTCTGTGTAAGTCCTGCTGAGCAATAACAAAAACATCTCTGTATTATCAATCCTGTGTTCAGCACAAATCCAAAACCTAGTCCCATACCAGCCACTGTGAAGAACATTAACTCCAACCAAAACCAGCAGACAGGGAAAGAACTTGCTTCATCTTTCTATGGAAAGGGCTGTGGAAAAGCTGCTGTTGCATTGTAGTGAAAAGCTGAGCCTCCAAGCTGCTGTTGAAGGGCATGGAGATGTGCTGTGCAGCAGAGCATGAACCACTCCTGCAAGTGGTCCATACTGTTCTAGTCTGATGCTCCTGTACAAGGCAGGCACTTCACTGTGGCTCCAGTTCTGGCACCCTGAGCTTTTTTTGAACCACACTGGTGTTCCTGGGAGCATAACTGCGTTCAGAGGGACATTCAGCTGGGAATTTGGATATTGCAGTTTTTAACAGTGAGGTTTCTTTTAAAATAAGAAGAAAATAACCTTTCTTTTCCTTTCCTCTCCTCCCTCCAATATCCAATAATGTTTTCTGAAAATTGAGTATTAGATGCAATTAGTTCAAGTTGCAGAAATGGCATCCACTCAGGTCTGTTCAATCTTCTAATTTTATGGATGAATCTTCAGTTGGAATAAAATGGCAGAACTCATTTCAACTTCTTAAGGTCCCAAAGAGCACTTGTCTCCTGATGTTTGAGAGCAGACATACTGAGAAGAACCAGGAATTAAGTTTTGCAATAAAAAGTGAACTATCATGACTGTTTTTGTAGGAATAGGTACTCCTTTCAGAAGAATTTGTAATGAGAAGCTAGACCTCATTTTTCTCTTAGGAAGCCTTTCCTGCCTGCAAAGTGCTTCTCTCAAGAGGGTCAGACGGGTTTTTTTTCCTTTCTCTTCTGCATTTCAGAGAAAGTTGCAGAGAGGGTTGTGAGTGAGCACTCTCTCCGCTTTGCAGGAGAGATAATGTTCACAGCCTTCTCAGCTGGAGAGGGTGGGGAAGGAGAGAGAGAAGATAAAAGCCCTGGAAGACTGTGGGAACTGCCTTTCCCTGAGGCCTGGTGCTGACTGTGAGGTTTTGTAAGTTTTCGGCATCCTCACCTTTGAAATAAACAGTTTTGAATGCTTCCCCCAGCTTTGACATTTTTGGGGGGAATACCTGAATATATTTTGCTTTAAAAGCTTGAACTTTTAAAACAGTTTGCCTGCAATAGCTGATTATTTCTAAAGGTATGCTCCAGAGAAAAGTCCCCAGTCAGTTCTGCTTTAAAGATCTGTGAAGACCAAGAGAAAAAGATTAGGTTACCAACAATGGGAGGGTAGAAAGGTAACAGTGAAAACCCGAAGTTACTAGAGCTTAATGGAAATATAAAGATCTCACTCCAAATGTCTCTTAGTTGTTCTACATTGTTTGCACTCCTTCGAGCTACTTGAAAAACTCCAGACCACAGCTGCACCAGGTACTACACAGGCTAATGGAAAAAGTGTATGATCTAGTACATAGCAGAGGATGAGATTTGACCCATGAGGTACTTTACAGTATGCTTGTGAAAGCAGTCATAATCCTGATACACATTGTCCTTTCAGGTTCTGTTTCTAGGAAAAAAAAGAACATAAATATATTTATATACACATGCACATACACGTATGGATACACATATGAATATACATTTATGTGAGCATGTATGTATATGTGTATGGATATATGAGAGTCACTACAAAGGAAGCACTGCAGGTATGTTGATCGCTAACTCATTTTATTGGTACCCAGAAACCCAAGTCAGAGGACTTGCAGTTTGCTACCAGGGCTTAACGTGTTGGCATGTGGTTATGTGCTGTCTGCTGTTGATCTTTGGGGATTACTGAGTATTCCTTGGGCAACATCACAGATCCCTTCTTCATACTCCTCCTATGCTGAAGCCAAGGAGCAGAGCTCATGCAGCTAATAATAGTAGTGAACCTAACAAGTATCTGCCACAGACAGGAACTTTAGAAACGCAATATAGCTTTTCTTTCCCAAAGACACAGAGTAGCCCTATTCAAGTGCTTGGTTAACTGTAGAAGAAATAGTTTTGCCTATTCCCTGGTCAAGGATTAATGAAAATGCCCATGTATGAGGCCCAGGTAAAAATTACTGTAGAACCTTAATATTTAGCTAGGCAAGCAAAAAACATTTTGCAATTTATTAAAAGTACTTTAATGAATAATCCACACTTTTCGCTTTAGAAAAACTGTTAGAAGTCTAGTAAGCACATGTAAAACTATTTCCTCACTGAATTTTTTTGAGAGATATTAAATTAAATGTACCTCTTGGGCAGCCTTGTGTACAGAAACTTTTTGATGGTGTAAAGTGCTATACTTCTGTTTAAATAAAGTGGTTAGAAATTTAAAAAAAAATAATACAGAGAACTATAGAATCATTAAGGTTAGGAAATACCTCTAAGATCTTCAAGTCCAGCTGTTAACCGAGTACTGCAAAGTCCACTACTAATCCATGTGCCTCAGCACCATAGCCATACATGTTTTTACACTTCCAGGGATGGTGATTCCACCACTTCCCTGGGAAACTTATTCCAATGCCTGACCACCCTTTGAACTTCAACACCTCGAACTTCATAGCAAAAGATGGTGCATTAGTTAAAGTTGAGTATAGCAAAGCCTGGCATTATTCCAGTTTCTTCACACATTCTCTGTCAGTGCCCTTCCTTCACAACCGCTTTGCTATTCCAGTATTGCCTTCCCTTCAGTAATGACTGCCAATTTTGCCTATGTAGTTCACCTACAAGACTTTGAAATATCTAGCTCGTCTCCCCAAGGAGAAGTGGGCAAAATTGGTTCCTGGGAGAAGGATCACTTCACCTGTCGTTGTTGAGATGGACAAACAACAAAATGTACAACAAAGTCAGGCACAGATCCCATTTATTTTTAGCACAGCTACTTTTTATATCTTTCCTAAGTGTACGTGCATTAACATTATTGGTGCTTATTACATATAAACAATCATTCAGTGGCCATAGCTACAACCCCTTGTTTCTGTATCCCTTATCTTGTAGCTTCCTGAGTCCTCTCAGCACCTGCAAGTTGTTTACAATCCTCTAGCTGAGATCTTCATGGGTACACAATCTCATCAGGGTGAAATTCTTCTTGCTCTGCCAAGGGATGTGCAGACCCATTGCAGTTCCCCACATTCACCATCTATCATCCAGCAGTTTCTCTGCTCATAAGGGTGCTGTTGTTTATCTTCCAGGTTTAAAAGCACAGTTGAATTTTTATTTGCAGCTATTAATCATCTTCAGTGTCTGCTAGATTTTAATGAAATATTCTTGTTGAATCACTGATATGTTGAAAAACGGGTACACTGAAGACGTGGCGTGCTGGAAAAATTTCACCAGACTCCCAAGTCAGATTTCTTTTGACAACTATAATGTAGGTTCAAATTTTCTGTAACAAGATACAGGAGATAATTTTTTCAAAAACAGAAAGGAATGCACAGTTATGGAAATTCAGAGAGAATTTTATATTTTATGCCATTGTTGTTTTGTTTATACAGAAAATATTTTACTTCAAAGGCAGTTGTCAGGTATCTTAGGCCTTATATTTAATGACATCTTGTCACTGCTTCAGTAGGAAACTTTAATTTTGTATAACTGCTCTTAATCCAAGAAAAACAGGTTTTCTTTGAATTTGAACATTCTCTTTCAGCTTTTGCATTCCAAACATTTCAACTCAGGAATCAGTAAATGAACTTTACTAGAAACAAAAGCTGAGATTGTTAAAACTGAGTGATTCATTGTAATTGGTAGAAGTTATGTGATTTGGCCCCAACTGCCACTAAAATTCCCTGATTAGTCTACTGCCTAGTATTAAAGTTGGGTAGAATGCAAAAGTAGAAAACAGAAGCTGTAGATGTTGAAAAACTGAGCTTTTTTTCCTATGGCAGTGATAGAAGGTCTCTATGATTTATTACTGCTAGCAAATCTAAACTATGCAGCAGCTTGGACGAATAGCCACTAAGTTGTTGCTGGAGATGCCAGAACAACTGCTTTATAGATATCTCAGTGCAAAAAATTAAGGTGGTGGTTAACATGGCAAAGGCGGGTGGTACTGCAGGTATGTATCTGCACAGACTCAAATCGAGTTGCTTCACTTCAGACGTTATAGGCCTGTAGGACGCATGTTGGCTGGAGGTTAGCAAGGATGCTTTGTATTTCTTTTTCTCAGTATTAGCTGGACATCAGTTTAACTTTTGGGGATCATTTTGGTTCACCTTCAAAAGGGCAGAGTAATTCCAAAAAGGTTTTGTGGTTTGTTTTTTCTTCTAGGCAATCCTTGGTCATAAACTTTCAAATGAAGATGCTTGCAGACCTGGAGCACTGCTAGTTCTGCTATGTTCACAGCTGGTTCCCCAGTTATGGGCCAGAGTATGGGTGACCTGTAAGGTTGTTTTCTTGTAGGAACACACTCCTGCAAAGTGTATTTAAAAGGGGCTTCTGTACAGATCACCCTGCAAATGTGACATGAATTTATAATGGGAACAGAAGAGTGGGTAAGAAAAAATTCTTGGAGACCAGTAATATGCAGGAATCATACACTGAGACAAGCTGAATGAAGATGGGGAACTATATGCTAAGAAATCATAAATGAAGGAGTTTGAAAGGTATATATGTTCATCAAGTGGCCAGAACAAAATGGGTGAAGATGATTGGTTTATGTTTTGTTTTGTTTTGTTTTGTTTTTTTTAATGTTAGCTGCTCCCTTACCAGTCCTTTCCAAAAATCAGAGCTCTATATGCAGTGCCAGCAAGGAGGCTTGAAACAGGGACCATAACTTCAAAAAAGATCACAGCAACTTGAAGTTTCTGAGAATCACAGGGGTGGAGATTCCTACTGCTTTTTGCAGCAGTGAGTCTGCCTGCATATCTCAAGCAGGACACTGGAAGAAGAGTGTCACAAGCAGGATATGAGGCTCACAACATCCTTGACTGCATCATTACTCCTGTACCACTCCTGTTAGTGTCCTAACCATCTGTGTGCTTGCTGTGATCCTGTGGAGAAGAGAAGGGAGGTAAAATAGACAGAATACTCTTCAATTCTTCCTTTGGAAGCTTCTCTGCTTTGTAAAGTATAAATTAACATGCCTTGGATCAGTGAGGTGTCTGGTGATGGAGGAGTCTGTAACTCTTTCTGTACTTTAAATAAAACAGACATTGAATAAAATACTTGAGCAGTACTTAGACCTGGGACTGCAATTTGAGATTCCCTCTTCCCAAGTAAGTACTGGAAACTGCAAAACTGGGGTCTTGCCCACTCCAGGCTGTGGATCCTGAGTTGCCTCTCTACCACTGTCCTCAGTATTTCTTTCAGGCTAATTATCAGTGGCTCAAAGTTCTGATTCCTCCTGGCAGGCTTCTAGTAGTTTTTGGACCCCTTTCTAAGATGTCTAATTCAGCTGCTGCAATATGGCAAACAGGCTTAACACAGACTGCTATACTTTCACTCAGGGGGCTCAGGTGCCTGCCTCTAATCACTCCTCAAAATCCAGCCCTGTGACTATAGTAGGACACTGTTGGAAACTAAATGAACTGCCTGCACTTGGGAGAAGAATGTCCCCATGCTTTGCCAGTACACCAAGAAAAATTAATATTCATTTGATTATTAAAATCTGATGACTTCTCAAGACAAATATACAGTACATGGTGTTAGGCCAAAGGCAGTTCTGATCCCAAGGTATTATTAAAGTTTCAACATTTTGGCCTCTACCGATTTGTTTCATGCAATTCTTAGAACTATTACTCAGGCGGTCCATGTTAACTGGCAGATGCCCAATGGCAATATATAAAGTACATATTTTACCACAGTTTCTTAACTAGGTAATTGATGGATTAAGAGAGCTAGTATGAAATGAACATCAGCTTGTTCTTAACCTCCCCTTCTAGACTTGAGTCTATTATTAGTGCAAAAGAGCAAACCTGTAACCTTTTCAGTATTTGTGATATCTGTGATAAGTATTGTCACTATTATTTTTTTTCCTTTGGTAGTTCCTAGACCTTAACAAAATCAGAAACAATTGTGCAGTCTTAGTAAACAGTAGTGGGTTACTGGGGATCCACCTTCTGAACCAGTTGACTTCTGTGTACTGTTTTTATTACGTAAAGGGAAAAAAACACCACCTGCTTCATACTGCCCAGCCGCAACAAGAAAAGCTTTTCCACTGGCATAAGTAGACAAAGCACAGTCCCTTCAAAATCAATGGCAAATTTCTCACTTACTTCATCTTATAATATGTAGTATATTTTTTTGTATCAGTGCTTCCCTGAAAACTGCCTCTTCAAAGTGATTAAGAAACATGCTTTTTTAGTGTTTTGAATCGCATTAAACAGGAAGCTTTTACCACTACTTTCCTTCGGAACATTTTCATTAGTGTATCACCTGCACCAGGTTGTATGCAAGAAATTTGCGAGCCTTTTTGTTTGCCATCTGCATAGGGGTAAATTTCAGCTCTGAGTTTCAAAAAATCATTTTAACGCTTTCTTGAGGTGTAAACTAAGCCAAGTCTCAAACTTGAGATTCCAAGTTAATGCTACTGGAGCTTGAAAAAAAAATGTGTTAAGATGAAGAAAAACAACAAAGTCATATAACCTGTTTCCCTGTATTTGATAAAAAGGAAAGAAATAAAACACAGTTTTCTGATCCATACTGTTGCCTTCAAGCAAAAGGCAAAGGCTCTGAACCTTCCGCTCTGTGCACAGTATTTGAATGTGTGTAATGCATTGTGACAGAACAGGATGGTCAACTCCAAGTACTAAAATGTAGTGAGTCAGCCTCTTTCTTCATAGTCCATAGGATTACAGTGAATAAAAAGATAATTTTTTAATTTGCCTCTTTTTTTGGTTGACCGTCTGAATATTATACTTTATACTTAATCTTTTTATCTCCAAGGAGAGGACCTATTTGTTTTTAAAGAAAACCTGACATTCTCACGTAACAGAATAAGCTCAAGCAATGACGTGTAAGAATAAACAACATGTATCACAATAACTTTATCAAACAGTTGGCAATGTTTCTGAACTGTCCATAGTTCTTGCTGATTTGATGCACTTGAGCACAGCATCTTATATCATACATACAAAGAGTTGCTAATTATTTATTTTTTCAATTTTTCTAGCATATCCAAGCATAAATACCTTATTTAATAATTCCTATCACTCCATGTATAAAGAAGCTTTAGAATCTGGCAGATAGAAAGCCGATATTCAGAGGTGTTCCTCCTTTCTGTCCCACAGAATGATGCCTGGATTCAGACAAGAAGTAACAATACCCATTTTCTTTTTCAAATCCTCCTCTTCTTCTGAAAATCTCCATTTCCTTCCTGGTATTTGCATAATGAGCAAAATCTTCGGCAGTCTGCCAAGTGAACTACTGGCCACACAACAGTCAAGCTGAATGGGAACCCTGAGAACAGGCTGTCTCCTCGTGAAGGTGGAAAAGCCCAAATTTCCCAAGAATCTCTTCTTTTATTTGCAGTATATAATCCAAATAATTATTTCTTTCTCTGAAGAAATCCCCCCACCCCACTTCCTTCAAGCTGGAGAAGATCCAATAAGACTCCTTCTATGTGGCCCTGTGGGAAAAAAAGAAAAAGCCCCCCACTGCTAGATGAAATCGTTGGGTAATTTAAACAGTTCTTCATGACTGAGTACTTAGACTTCATTTCCTATTGCTGATACATAAGTTCCCAGGCCTTGCCTGAAAATATGCTTGCAAAATTTAAAGCGTTTGGATGTTGCAGGTGAACTCTATAGGTTTTAGAAGGAACCAAGTTACTTTACACCTCAATTCTGCCCAAACTGTTTTTGAATCATGATACCCTCTCCAACTGAGCAGGGTTGCAAATAGTAACCAAAATATCATGCAAAATTGAAATGGGAATTTTTTTTAGAAAGCTCTTAAGTGAAAAAAAATTATAATACTATAGTTGCTTTTAGTAAATTAAACAAGCCTCAGTAATCTGTTAGTGTTCTTTCTATAGTATCCTAAATCTCATTTTGCCAAGCAAGGCCATGCAGGTGAGGGTAGGAATTTTGACATACTTTTCTGTCTCTAAGCCTCACCACCTATTCACTCTTTGAGATGTATGTATCTTTTTAACAGCTGTCTTAGTACCTCAGAAGCTATAGCTTCTGTCCATATTCAATCTACTCATATTTTTCCTCAGTAATCTTCTTTAATATTCCCAGAGCAAATGCAGATAAAGAAATTGCAAGAATAATGGAAGAGCTTTACTCCCAGGGATATGGAGTTGTCAGGACATAGATTCTTACATACTGTGAGTACATTCTTCAATACGATGTTTGCTACTTCCTCTTAAGATACTGAGTATTATACACAAGTCTTGGGAATAAAGATATTGTCCATGGTCAATGGGCACAGCAGAGAAAACAGGAAGGCCCTTGTGTTTGTACTATACTTAGAGCCAAGAGCTAGTTTCCGCACTAACGACAGGAAATGTTGAGCAATAAGAGTCTTGCTCCAAAAATGACATTGAAAATTAGATGTCGTAATGCTCCCTTTAAATTATAGGGGAAAGGATTTCGGCAAATGGCAAGTGAAATGGTGAATAGGGAGTTAGCTAGGAAATAATTTCAATTAGAAATATACAAAAGTAATTACATTTTTGTATTTCCAAGTGAGGGCCATCAAATGCTTCTGCATTGTGTATTCCTAAGCAATAATGCTTGTCCTTGCACTCCAGCAAATCTCAGTAAAGGATGGTTACATTAAGCATACTTATTTTACCAAAGCACACTGTTCAAGAATCAGTGGGCCAGTTTTTGGCCAATGAGTTAGCACAATTGAATTATTTATAAAGCTTAAATCACATGTTGTGTACTTTTTATACAATTTACTAGAGTAAGGATTGGGTAGCATTTTTGGCTCAGCTATATTATGAAATATTTTAATTATAAGTGAAAGACCAAGCCATGTTTTTTCCCCCTTGGAGTGGAGGGAGAATAAGATGCTACTTAATCAGAAGGGGAAGGATTCATGAAAGTATTTCTGTAAAGAAAAAGGTCCACTGAATTACATTCCTTTAACTACTTAAGCACTTAAATACTTAATAGATTTGACCCTCTGACTGAATTCAGACAAAGCTGCTATACTCCAGAAATGAAACTCAGCTTAGTGACTCTTTGAGAATATTCTTTTGATTTAGAAAGTGGACTGGTTCCAGATCACCACATCAGGAGGAGGAGAAAGTGGATTGAAAACAATTGTAATTATTATTTAATAACACGACAATTTTCTCTGATAACATGACAATCCACAAATGAGACAAAAAAGAAGCAAAATGGAGAAGAAGGAGATAAAGAAAGGAAGAAGAAACAAAGTTGAGAACAACTAGGAACTTAAAAAGGTATGCTTATTTGCACTCAGTAATTGGGATTGTGACAGTTAAGCTGGTATTTCTCTGACCAAATGTAGAGAGCTCCAATGGTTATCGTAAATTATGAATTATCATCCCCTTTTAGTCACTGGAGAGAAATACACATTTCCAGGAAGTCCTCCAAAAGAAGACAAGCAAAATGGATGGCATAAAGCTTTTTCCAGAGTGTCTCATTTTGTGTCTAACTTTGACTATTGAATATGTCATGTTCAGACATGTAAAATTATGTGAGAAGCCTAGCTCTAAAGACCAAAGTAAACAAGTAATATCTGATTGTTGCCTAAATAATGTACTATCTCTACTTCTGTGATTAAATCTCAATAAAGATCGTGGGGAAAGGCAAGATGTCAAACTACAAATTCATATTGGACCCTGTGGGCCATAAACAAAAAATTTGTCTTACTTTTCTGAAAGAACTGTATAAATTATGAGGAAAAAACTGTAGCGAAATTTAGGATTTTAAGTAGTTTATTGATAGGATTATTTCTCACTCCTGTATTATGCCTCATCTTATTTTTGTAAGAAAACCAAGGCATTAAGTATGTTACTTACGGATTTCCAGTGCAGCTAAATCTGTCATTCAAATTCACTTTAATACGAAGCACGTAACTCACATTTGCAATCCAGTCCATAGTCAACTATTGTAAAATATGCTAAAGCAAGGTGCAAACTTTCTTATCTGGAGAAAACCTCCTATCAAGCATAATATTTAGACCATATTGAGGGACAGAATATTCTCTCAGCCCAATGTGACTTTTGGTGAAGTAAGAAGAGATTAGAGTTTAGAAGACACCAAGAAAAGACAGAAGCATATATCTGGCTTCAAAAATGATGTGTGTGTTTGAAATTGAGCAAATGTTCTCAGGAGTCTCAGTGACATGAAAAGCAACAAAGGTATATTAATAACATGAATATCTCCGTATTTCCTTTGATTGTAAGTTGTCAAGTCATCAACTTTTTTCTATATCCTTTATCCTTTTTCTCTAAAGGAAAGCATGCAGCATTGCATGTAACATTTAATAAGTGTGTAGATCATTTTTGTTGCACCAAGGTCTCTTTCCTGAGTGGTAGTAAGCAGTAAAGAGCCAGTTGTTAGGAATATGTAAGTAGGATTATGGTCCTCTTTTACATTTTTCACCATCAGGTTGTATCTTCCATTCCATTTTCTGATCATTACTGTCAGGTAATTCTTGATCAGTTTGTTTGGCAAGTCTGAATAATTTGCATGACTTGAAAAAATTATCACCTCACTACTTCAGACTGTGTTTGTGTAATTCAATTATCTGGGTCTCAGCAGTGATTCCTAGGATATATCAGGGATAACTTTTCACTTTAAAATCAGACCTTTCTAATACTACTCTTTATTTCCTCTTTTCTGCTGTTGTTAATCCACAAAAAGATACCATTCTGTGGTGATTTGGTTCCTTTTAACTACCTTTAGTGAATGATCTTTTCAAAAGATTTTTGAAATCCAAGTACCCCAATCACGCCTTTCCATATGCTGTTGACTTGTTCTAAAATCTGTAGCAGAGTGCTTGTGCTCGTTTGAAAATTATTTCGTGCAATTATCGGCCAGGTCTTGTTCTCACAAGACACAGACTAAAACTTAAAGGAAACCTATCTTCATTCTGTTATTTTTTGGAAAGAAGTCACATATGATCACTTGGCTTGCCATCCAAAACCTTTTTAAAAAAGGAATTTAAAACATAATTGGTAACTTTAAAAAAAAAAAAAAATTAGAATGGTAACAGTGGAAATCTTGAAGAGAATGAAACTTAAAATTACTGGTCCATAAATAAACTGGCAGAGAACAGAAGGACTGGTTATTCTGTAACTGTGGGAAAGACTGCAATAAGGCATGAGTGGAAGAATCTTAAAACTACTGCAAACGTAGGTCCATTCCTTTTACTAGGCACTAGAGAATACATACTTGAGACAAACGTGGTAAATGGGGAAGGCATTACTCAGGCTTTTGTTTAATAGGAAACCAAGTTTCCGTAGTGTCAGTCCTCAAGGAACTATTTGTTCCTTAAGCCAGGAAATTTGTGTATCTTACAGATGATATATGTGTCAGCATGGGAGTTAAAAAAATTCTAACCAGAAGCTCCTGTTTCTCCATTCAGAATGACCACCTCTTGGGCAGACATTTAGAAGAGCTGATAATATTACGGAGTTCATTAGAAGGAAATCAAACAGTTCCTTAAACAGTGTCCATTTGGCCTTGTTGCCGTAATAGACTGATTTGGGAGATACTAAGTCTCAGAACAAAACTACCTGAGTGGAGCCTCTTTGAGTATGATGGAAGCAATATTACCAGTCTGAAGGCAGCAACAGCTTGCCACCTCACCCATCAGCCACTTTATCTGGAAGTATTTACTGGCTACATTTTACTCAGATTTAGAAATCTTACAGTCTTTTGAGATCCTCAGGTTCTTCTGCAGAGCTAAAAAAGTGTAGATGTGGTACTTAGGAACATGGTTCAGTGAGGAACCTGNATATACTTCTGTATGCTCTACAATTAAAGGTATGATGGAATCATTTGGATAATTAAAACTCTGCAGCTGACTTGTAGGTAAGTAAAAAGAAATTTTAGATTTCTAATTTCTAAAAGTCTAAAAAGTTTATAATATGAGAAAATGTGATCTTGCCTTTGTATTTAGACAATACAAATATGCTTGCACTTGACAGTGAATCTACGGTTGAGAAGCCCACAGACTCAGTGACAGAAGTCTAGTTGCAAAAAATCTCCACATCTGATTTTTGAAAGTCATCTTGATGTTGAATATGTTGAATCTGGAGTCATGCAAAAAGAGTCCTCCCTTCCAGCAAACACTTAAGCAAGCACGTAAGTGATTTACAGATTAAGAAATCCTAAAAATAAATATGATTGACTTTCAGCTGAGGTGGGTTGAATGGTGACCCATTATTTTATATTTAAAATTTTGATAGCATTTTGAATTTTAGTTAAAAGTTTCTTGCAGTGTTGCTCATTCTGCCCTAAAGAGGTGAACTTTTCTACTTACTAGAATTACAGGAAAAAGGATAGAGAGAAAGATGATGATTGTTCTGAGGTGTAAAGAACAGCTGATGTATCATGTGAGATTAAATTGTCTAGGACTTCTCATGGCTGACAAAGTGAGCTGTAAGGCATGATGGAGGAGGTGATTTAAGTGATGATTTCTCATAATTTTTTGTAACACTTTCCTTAAGAAGTGAGAAGCACCACCAAAATTACACAGGTATGATTTAAAATCAGATTCCTCATGTTATTTATGGTGGACAGAATTTCACCTCCCTGTCCCAAATATGAATTGGACATGGTGGCAAGCATGCAAAGAAGTCTCCATGGATATGATGAACTTAGTGTGACTTTTACATTGTGACATAAAGCTGGAAGCAGTTCCTAGAAGGTGGTGGATCTTTGCAAGTAATCCCCTTTTCCAAGTCTATTAAACTACCAGAAACAGTCAGCTAAGTCAGCCTTATGTTGTTATGGTCCTGGATTTCCACCACTCACACTGAGCTGTAGCATCCTGCTGCCATCATGTGTTCAGCTCTTTCAGGGCGTAGGCACACAATCATTTTGAAAACAGCTGGAGTGGTTTTGGATGTTCCTGCCTTTCAGCTCTTATATATTGTACTGTGGCTGGAGCTTTCAGTCCCTGACAGGAAGGGGCAGAAGAAGAGAGACAGAACCTCTATCTGCAGTGTGAACTCAGTCACTGGTATGCCTTAACCAGATCAGAGGATGTTTTACTGCTCTGTGCTACAAGTGATATGATGAGTTATATGGCTTAAGCAAGGAGAATGGCCCAGGAAACCCTCCTGGCCATTTGGAAGTTGTGGGTATATATGAAACAGAGTAGACTCTGATTAGAAATAAGTCCTGTGTGAAATACAAGATTCATATCTACAACAGCTGACTATTATACTTTTTTTCTTCAAATACTCAGTCCTTTTCCTATTCCTTCCTCCACTCTTGAAAATACACCATCACCTGCAGTTAAGGCAGCTCCTCAAAGCTACTACTCAAT
Source organism: Scytalopus superciliaris (assembly GCA_013400415.1). Taxonomy (NCBI): domain Eukaryota; kingdom Metazoa; phylum Chordata; class Aves; order Passeriformes; family Rhinocryptidae; genus Scytalopus; species Scytalopus superciliaris. The sequence goes on along the minus strand of VXBX01006276.1, from coordinate 836,746 downwards.
TGTGTAGCAGCCCCATTGATCCAAGGATCCCTGGATTCAAAGATCTAAGGAGAACTTTGGTCACCATATTGGGGTATGTTCATGTGAAAAAACATGCACATGAACTTATTTTAAGTCTCAGAAAACTGAACTGTGTCTTCCCCTTATCTCTGTGTGCTGCCAGGTTTTGATTTGACTTTGACAGTACACTTTCTTCTGGCAACACCAAGGAAAAGTGTCTTTTTTTATTGCACCTCCAGCCCTTACAATTGAAAAACAACCATCCACACTGCCCTCTAAACTGTCTGGCTGAGATGCTGCAGAAAAGAGTAACTTATAAGGCACAGAGCAAATCACATGTCTAAATCTACTGTAAATTACCTTTCTGATGCAAGACTGTCTCCATTCTCTATCTCTTACTGGGCTAGGGCAGAAAGAGTGCTTCCTCCCTTCAAACTAAAGCAGCTGCTGTATGCTGGATTGTCACTGCTTTTCACCCAGAGGAGAATTCCTGCTGATTTGGGAGCATACTCTTTCTGGAGCATCTTCAGAGACAAAATTCCATATGTCATCCTTGCACTAGAAACACTGCAGAAATCACAAAGAAAAATGGAGAGCAAAAAAAATGCCCAAAATTAATGGGATGCAACGCACAGTAGTGGTATACCTTGATCACATCCCTGAAATCTGACACTGTCCTACATGATATCCTTGTCTCCACACTGGAGAGACGGGAATTTGATGGATCGACCACTCAGTGAATAAGGAATCGGCTTCATGATCACACTCAAAGGGTTGTGGTCAATGACCCGACGTGATGCAGAGGGAAAGGATGTCATCCAAAGGGACCTTGACAGACTTGAGCAGTGGACCTGTATGAACATTATGAAGTCCAGCAAGACCAAGTGTAAAGTCCTGCTTCTGGGTCAGGGCAATCCCAAGCACAAATACAGGCTAGGCAGGGAGTGGACTGAGAGAAGGTCTGAGGAGAAAGACTTGAGGGTGTTAGTTGACAAGAAGCTCAATATGACCCAACAATGTGCACTTGCAGTCCAGAAAGCCAACCCATTCCTGGGCTGCATCAAAAGATGAGTAACCAGCAGATTGAGGGAGGTGATTCTTCCCCTCTACTCTGCTCTTGTGAGACACCCCACCCCCCCCCTGGAGTGCTGTGACCAGCTCTGTCCTCCCTGATATAAGAAGGATATGGAGCAGGTCCAGAAGAGGCCCATGAGGATGATCAAGGACTGGAGCATCTCTCCTGAGAAGACAGGCTGAGACAGTGGCTTTGCTCAGCCATGAGAAGAGAAAGCTCTTCAGAAACCTCATAGCAGTTTTCAAGTACCTAAAGGGGGATCTACAAGAGAGCTGGAAAGGAGCTAGGGATTTGGATTAGATATAACACTATGACAGTACTGAGGCACCAGCACAGGTTGCTGAGAGATGATGTGAATGCCCTATCCCTGGTTGTGTCCCAGACCAGGCTGGATGGGGCTGGGAGCAACCTAGTCTAGTGGAAGGTGTCCCTGCCTGTGGCAACAGGGATGGAACTGTATGATCTTTAAGATCTCTTCAAAGCCAAACCATTCTATAATTCTATGAAATTGTATGGAAACCACACATAACACACAAATAATTAAGTGTTCCTTAATGTCTTCAGGAGACCATGGACAAACTATAGCTAACACATTGCTGAACACATATTGTAGTTATGTAAAAAAAGACCATCTTTCTCTGAATTTATTTGTGCCTGAAGCAGAGCTGTATGTAGAGGAGAAGCAAATAAACATTTCAATAAACATGTGAAATCAAGGAAACATGCAATTTATATTTTCTGAGGTCATAAGCAAGTAATGAAAGCAAACAAATGTCAACAGTATAATTTTTCCCCTAAACTTCCAAGTTTGGAAACATCTCTAATTCTTAATTTAAAAAAAATAGAATAAGAAAAAGCAAATACAGATTTTGAGTGGAAATGTCATACATGTGAAAGTGTCCACTAAGTACATTTTTTAATTTTTATTCTGTTTTCTTTTAGATGTAAAATACTTATTAAATAATTCTAATCCAAAGCCTGTACACTAGACATTCACTTTTGCGTTCTTGCTGTCATTGCCAATAGTTTGTTCTTTGAAGGTCTAACCTCAGGTGCCAGTCACAGCCTGCTAAGGCTAGGCTACATCCTCTTGATCAGCTTCCAACAATGAAATGCTGTTTTTTAAGATTCAGGTTCCATTTGGAACTTGGAGTCAAAGGAAATTTGGAAAGAATGAAATTAAAATATTTCTGTGTTTACCCAGCTTGGCACAATCCTTGTTATTTATTTAACAATTTAACATTTAAAGTTTTGGATCCTGTTTTATAGTGTTTACAAAAATTAATTGCATTTGGTTTTATTTTATACTTTTTATTTTTCACAGATGAATCTTTATTTAGATTTATAAAAAAAAAATATAAAAGAAAAGGGCCTTTCTACATTTTCTAGGTGTTGGAATCAGTTACTCAGGATGAGTATTTAAATTAATTTCCCAACAATGAACTTGACTTGCAGACAGTTTCATAATAAATTGAAGTAAACAAGTTATTTAAAAATATAGTTTAAAATATGTTGCACAAGAGTTACTCATTTCAAAGCATAGTTTTGATAGAGAGCTAGACTTCTTTTGCACCCACACATAAAGAAATATGTGGGCAAACAAGAATGGACACAGATATGCAGTTGTGTGAAGAAAGGACTCATGGAATCAGGTAGATATATCTTTTATTTTAGTTGCTATTAAGGTACTTTTTTTTCCACTGGTTTCCTAAGTTTACCCTAAATTCCTTACAGTTACATTTGGTTTGCTCCCTTGCAAGGAGCTAAAATCACAATAAATAAGGATTGTCATCTTTTCACAGATTTTTCTCCCCTGTCATATATGCATTAGCATCTACAGAAACTGCCTTTTCCAGAATTAGTCTCTTACCTCAGACTACTAATGTGGGATGAACAGTTTCCAAAACTGGCATTAAAAAGATGAGGGGTGCAATAAGGAGTATTAGGACAAAAAAACCCACAAAGAGCCTCAAAAACAAAAGAAAGATATTGTACCCACAGAAGTGAGTATCTCCTCCTTTGATGAGAATTACCTCCTTTACATCCATTCATACCCTTTGGAAAGTCATAAAAGCAAGCTGTGTTAATCACTGTTCAACTTCTGATGCCCATGGAAGACTGGATTTGAAAAGACAGAGAGTACATCACGTATCTTGATTATTTCCTACTAAATGTGGATTTTAAAAATAACAATAAAAAAACCCTCAAGAGAGAACTATGTGCAAAAAAAAAGAGATCTGAAAGCTTACCTCATTCAGTTACACCTGTATAATAACTGGAGAATAATATGAATACAACATTAAAAAAAATCAGCCTTTTTTTTACCACTATGATACTAATAGCTTTTAGAGAGAGCCATGCAGTTTAACAAAAAAAAAAAAATAAAATTCAGCCTTACTTCTTTGATTATGGTGATAGGGGGGAATCAGTTTTAGCTCTATTTTAGCCTCTCTGAATGCAGCAAAGCTCTTGTTAATTTAGAAATCCTGTTGCTCTTCTATTTAAATTTCATAATTGAGATATGGTTTAAAATAATGAGAGTGAATGCATATTTAATGATTTGAAGATAGACTAGCAAATTCAAGAGAAAAGATTGATGTTAAATATGGTCTTTTGTCTAACTGGCTATTTTACTGTATGTTAAAGTTGTGCAGAACAGTATGACATTTAAATTTATTTTCTTAAATCAAAAGAAAGAAAAAAAAAAAGGTGTACCTTAGAATGAAGTATACTCCTAGCTTAAATTGAAGTATTTTTAGCAAAAACAATAGTGGAAACTTTCAGGCAAAGTCTCTTGAATTTTCCAGTTCTTTGAACTATGGTTCATACTGGCATGAATATGTTTTTTCTGGCTCTCAACTGAACGCATGCTGAGAGCTGATGCATCTTTTCTTGCATTTGTACCCGTTAATTATTTCAGTAAATGCTGCACATACATCTACAACTTAATCAGGTTCTCTGTATAACTTGACTATAATATTCCAATCTTCTGCATCAACACACATTTTGTCAACAACCGTCTGTTACAGTTTCTGGCTTCTACCTTGAAGAGCCAAAACATGAGTAAAAAAAAAAAAAA